>JABUQX010118446.1:5000-17500 GCA_015478945.1 Trachelipus rathkii
GGAGGTGGTGGCTTCCTGAGCTGGCCCTCTGTTCTAGTATATCTTCTTATGTCTCAATACTAAACTTTCCCTCAGTGTTGAAGCACGCACATGTCCACCCTATTCCGAAAAAAGGAAGCGTCTGATCCTTCTACTTATCGCCTATAGCTTCCCTCTGTCATTCTATCTAATCTTTGAACACTCTTATCTCACTTCTATACATCTGGAATTCTTCCTTCTTCCGATAGCCTAGTACAGCTTTCGAGGTCTACGGTGATTATACTTTACCTATTTAAACCGATTTATTGGTTTTTCCAGCGCTCTATGGAACTCGGGGAGAACTTGCGTGGTGGCGCTTGACATATCAAAGACTTTTGATCGGGAATCTCACGCGACAAAGCTTTCCAAGATCCCTGCCTGTAACTCCTACTTCACGCTTACTGATTCTAGCTTCTTGCAAGTAGGCTCAATATTCGGCTGTGGTGATTGGAATGCGACGATTTTTCTTCTTTATCAGTCAATAAGTGGTGTTCCTCAAGGTCCTGTTTTATCTCCAACTTAATTATTCCTACTTTTCATTATGATCTTCTCACCTGCACATCTAACTCTATCCCAAATATCATGATCGACCCTTCATTCTAAAACTCATTTCAATTCTGCTTCATCTTTTACTTCTAGAATTGCCTCTCGTTTAATCTTTCCGATTCTTTTCCCTGATCTTGATTGAATTTCCGATTGGGGTGTCCTCAACCGAGTGAAATTAATTCTTTAAAAACTCAATCTCAGTAAATCTCCCTCTCTAACAGCACATTCTAACTTCCTATCTTTTCGGACGGTTCTTCTGTCTCTCTGATGACATATAACATCCTTGGCCTTACATAAACACAAAATGTCTTTGGAGACCACATCACACGGTTGCTTAGGGCGGCTCAAAGAATACTGGGAATTCTGTTTTAGACGCGAGATTTTTTTCCCTCTCCTCAGTTACTCCAGCTATACTAGGGTCTCATTCGCATTTGTATGGAGTACTGTTCTCATACTCTGGGGGGGGCTCTGGTTTCACCGGTTTTTGGACAGGGTCGAGTCAAAAGCCAAAGGCTTATAAACTGTTCTGTTTTCCAGTTCACTTGAACCTCTATCTTTGCGGCGCGATGTGGTGCTTATTTAATCTCTTTTCTATAGGTAACCGTAGCAGGAGTGTTTCGAGGAACTTACCATCGCGTCCCCACCTTTTAATAGACGCTCGTAGACAAGGGATGCCTTGTCTGCTCAACGGAGTTTTGTGTTGATCGAAGGTACTCAGCTAGTTCTGCGGTTGCTTCTTCTTCCTGCTAATCTGTTCTGTGGAATCTCTTAATCTTCTGTGTTTTCCTGCTGAATTTATCTCCCCCTCTTTAAAGCCTGCGTCTGTGCTCATCCTACTAATTTACGCTAAGCGATGAATTTTGCGTGCACACACCCCCTCGCTGATAGGGCTCTGCCCGTCGTGGTGGTCGACAACTGTAAAAAAGAAAAAGAAAATAGAAAGCACTACACGCCTCAATTAACACCTGAAATCTGCAACCTGATAAAACAAAGGAACATCATTAGAAATCAAAAAAATCTACACCCCAGATCTAACTGCTCAAATTTACTCCCTAAACACACAAATTTCCAATCTCATCTCCACCCATATGGCATAAAAATTCAAAAAGCACCTAAATGACGACATAATGAAACCTGAAGAAAATAGAACATGGCAAGTAGTGAAGCGTCTCCATAATACCTAAAATAACCCCCCCTCCCACAAACGAAGCTTTAAGAGGACAAAATAACTCTCTCCCTTTCCCCAAGCAACACTGCAATATCCTTGCACAGCACTACTCCAAAAGCTCCAACAAATCCACTCATCCAAATAACAGAAAAATAATAATGCAACTCAAAAATACAATTGGAAATCAAATACCACCCCATCCACTAACTAGAATTCTCTCACTTATAAAACCTTAAAAACTCCACTCTGCGCAGCACATATATATAAATTATATATAATATATATAATTACTATTTATATTATATATTTATTATTATATATATATATATATATATATATATATTATATATATATATACTATAATATATATCCTCTCCTATTCCTATATTACCCGGCGGTAGATCTGAAAGGGATCTGTCAGGTTGTCGCCTCTACAGAACACTCTCCAGGCATTTCTGTCGTTGTATATTCTTCTCTCTTTGACCTCTTCAATCGTCGTTCCTCTTGCTCTCATGGCCTCGCCTACGTCATCCATCTTCTTCTCGGTCTGCCCACCGGTCTTCTTTCTGCTGGTGTCCAATCCATCATTCTTCTTGGCCCCTCACACCATGCCTCTTAAATGTCGTCACATTCAGCTGATTTAGTTTGGACCTAGTTATTTATTGATTCGATTTTAACTCTCGCTTATTGTACTTTACTTTTCTTCTATGCTCTCAATGTAACGTCCTGATCACTACTCAAAAACCTCATATCACCGAATCCATCTCCTCTTCTCTGCGCGTAGTCATGCCAACAATTCGGAGCCAATGTCCAGTAAAGGTCTAGCTTGACTAATATATTATCATTTAATCTCTTGTTGGTAATTGGATTTTCTCTCTCAGTAATCGGGTAATAGGGCTCCCACGTTTTTTTGCGAACTTCTTCATTCTCAATCAATTAGCTCTGTCCTCCATTCATCCTTCATTCAAATATACAACTTGTATTCCCAGATATAGTAATTTAATCCACACGACGCAATTCATTTTTTCTCTCGTAATATTTATTTTTCTCTTTCCTGGTATGATATTTGTCTTTCTGTACTTATTTTCATATCCATTTCTCTCATTTGGGTGTTCCATCTGTCCTAATACATCCTGCAAGTCCATCCTCTTCTGTTTATGGCAGCATCATCATACATATGTAGAGATGTTCTCACATTTATTCCTTCTGCAATTCTTTTAGATTTTAATCATGTACAAATACAAACAGCAAGGGGTGATCAAGACACTAACTGTCTCACTCCATATTTACTCAAACATCTCTCTGTTATCTTTGATCTGCTCTATCATATTTTCGCCCTTGATATGTACTTTTTATATAGTTCTAATAAGTTTCTGCGGTATCCCATATTCCGGCTCTTTCCATGATTCTCCACAGTTTTTCTCTGTTTACTCTGTCAAAGCTTTTCCAGGTTATAAATGCTATCTGCCCCTCACCATTCTATCATTTTTCTATTTAGGGTTTCATATAATAATTGGTCGTTGTGCTTTTGGCCAGCCGCTGAAACCATACTGCCAGCGTCCTATGTATTAATCAACTTTTTGTTTCTCAAACCTCCTCTCTAACAACTCTTCATAGATTTTTAATGCCATATTTAGCAGGTTATTCGCTCTATTAATTACACATTTCCTTGATCTCACTTTCATAATATATATATATTATATATATATATATAATATTATATATATTATATAATATATATAAGATATATATATATATAAATACTATATTTCGTATATATACTATTGCTTCTATCCATTCCGTAAGGTAACTCTCAGCTGACGCCACATTTCATTTAACAGTATCATGAACTCATCTTCAACTCTCCCCTGTTCTTTTATACAATCCCCCGCCCGGGGCCCTCTACAGCTCATCAGTCAGGGCTCTGTCCCATCTTTTAAGGTGCTTGGATTTGCTGCTCTGAACTCTTCCATTTGCTAATTTCCTCCATCTCCTCTAAATTCTTCCTCTCAGTTCAACAATTCCAATCCACATCGCCTCCTTCCAAACATCTTCAAAGTTCACAACTCTTCGGAAATATCCTTCAGCCTTTCCATCACCTCTCCCTTCTTGCATCAAACTCTACATCTTTATTCATATATTATATTGTTTCTGGTTCGTTCTTATCTCATTCTTCTAAGACATATATTATGCTTTCTGTTTCCTCTCAATCTTCTTTAGTTACGTCATATATTCCCTGGGTTGTCTTTTATCAATTTCTTGTATAGTATTTAATAGTATATATTATAATATATATAATATATTATATATATATATTATATATATATTTATATATATATATATATATATTATAAGATATATATATATATTATATATAATATATATATAATATAAAGTATATATATACATATCATATATGATATTATATATAATATATATATTATAATATATATATTATATATATTTATTATAATATATATATTATTTATAATATATATTTTATATATTTATATAATATAATTATATAATAATTATGAAAAAATAATAACAACAGCATATATTAACTTAAATGTGTTATTAAAACTAAAGAGTAAGAATAGAAGTTATCGCTGTATATTTACTTTAAATTTTATATGAATACTTTTCACACAAAGCTTAAATGTTCGGTCGCATTGCCCCTGAAGAAAAATGATTTTCCGTTTAGTTACAGTTTAGTTACGACGACAGCAAGCATATCTTAGTTTGTTAATTCTCATAGAAAATAGATAATATTAAATTTCAAAATTCTAAAAAATATTAAAAAAAAATTGCATCATCATTTGTCAGATCCCATTTGGGGTAGCCGGCGCTACCTAGCATACCCTTTAATGATACCCTGATATATATATTATATATATAGTATACTATATATTATATATTTATATACTATATATATAATATATATATTATATTTATATATATATATTATATATTTATAGATTAGTATATATAATTAATATATATATATATAATATATATATATTCTATATATATATTATATATATATATATATATATATATATATATATTATCTAAAATATTTATATATATATTATATTAATATATTATTAATATATATATATATTATACTATATATAATTATATATATATTATAAATAAGTATAATACATATTGTTTATATATATATATATATATATAATATATATATAACTAATATATATATTATATATATATATATATTATATATATATATATATATATATATATTATATATATTTATATATATATATGTTATATATATATCTTATATATATATATATATATATAATAATTATATTATATATATATCTATATTATTATAGTATATATATATATATAATAAATTATTATATATATAATATAATATATATATATATATATATACTATATTATATATATATATATAATATATATATATATATATAGTATATATATATATATATATATATAATTAATATAATATATTATATATTATAATATCATTATATATATATATATATATATATTATATTATATATTATTATATACATTACTGTAAATTATATATATGATATATATCTATACTATTATATATTATATATAATATTATATATATATATATATATAATATATATATATATATTATATACTGTTAAATATATAATATATAATATATATATATATATATATATATATATAGTATATATTATATATATATATATATAATGTATATATAAATATATACATATATATTATAGTTATATCTATATATATATATATATATATATATAAAAATATATATTATATATATATTATATATATTATATATATATTACATATTATAATATATATATATACTAATATATATTATATATTTTATAATAATATTATATATATATACATTATATATATATATAATATATTATATATATATTATAATATATTATGTATAATATAATTATTATATATATATTATATATTTAATATATAATATATATATATATTTTTATTATATAATAATAAATATTATATATATATATATATATATATATATAATATATATTATAATATATATATATATATATATATATATTATATATATATAATACTTTTGTGCAGCTGCCAAAGAATGAAGCATAAACTGTGCATCATCGATATATTATTCCAAAGATTTAATCCATGCTGATATAATGTAAGTGTAAATGTCTCTTGCAGCACTGGTCCAGTCTTCAGTATAGCCATGTTCAAATGTGTTAATTTTCTCATTCCAGAGAGAAGTAAATATTCCCACATTATTTATAGTTAAAACATGTCTATATTGTCTATTTTAGGGTAAAGCCCAAACATCATCGTAAACAATGTAGAATTAAACCGTGAGATACATGTATTAAATGGTCAAGTGTGTCTACTTCTATAAGATGGGTTGCAAATTCTTCTCTCATTTTAACCAGAGCTGTAATATTATTAGGGGAGCGAACTGTGAATTTTATTCGGGTGGGTATTAATGTTCCATTCGGAGTGGGTTTCCACCAGTTACGCATATCAATGCTTTCAACATTATTACATAACGAGAAAGCAAGTGTTATTATGCTAATATCCCCGTCATTGCCATCTCTGATACATATTCTTCATTGATTCTTTACATCAGAAGAAACATACCTAGCCTTTATCCATATATCTACGGGGTCTACTGCCATTTTGAATTATTATTCAGACATGAATAAAAGCCGACTGTCTATATAACGAGATGGAACACATGTAATTTCGACGAAATACTTCATTCTTAGTAATATTTTTTGTAAAGATACCAGCTACAAACTTGAGTTTAGGGAGAGAACCAATATTAACACCACAATGAGAAATGTCTAGCTGAAGAACCTTTTTATAGAAACAACTACAAATCTAAGATCATTTTGACTAATTACAAGAGAAATCAGCAATGAATATATATATCCAGTCTGAACAAGAATATGACGCATGAAACATCTCAGCCAAAGCCTAATATGTTATTTATATATTTATCCAGTCCCTCATGACAGACTTTTTTTCTTATAATGTTAACTGAAGGATTCTTTATATATATATATATATATATATTATATATAATATATTATATATATATATATATATATATATAATTATATATATATATATATAAATATATATATATATATTTATATATATTATATATATACTATATATATATTATATATAATTTATATACTATATATTATTATATATTATATATATATATATATAATATAATTATTGCTATATATTATATTATATATATATATATATATATATATATATATATATATTATATATATATATATATATATATATATATATATATATATATATATATATATATATAATATATAAGTTGTATTAATATTATTTATATATAATAAAAAAATAATATTATATATATATTATAATATATATTATATTAATAGTATAGTATTATATATATATATAATATATATATAAATATATACAGAATAAGGGTTGCTATAGATTAGCCGTTTAAAAGACTCATTAATATAGGTGTACTAAGTCTTAAGATTAAAACTCACTATATCTTTACATCTTTACATAAATGACCTTTACATCTTTACATAAATGACAGTTCCATAAATCATCACACGTTATATATTTTTTCAATGTATCAAAGCCAACCCTAGTCACATGCGTAAAAAGTTCTCAATTTTTTACTGTATGGATCATCTTGATAAATAGATTCTCTTCACTGTTCTCTGAGTTGGTAAATAATAATATTTTCAGAGCCACTGGGTAGCAATATTTAAATGTAAAAAACTTTTGGTATATCATAGTATAAGAAACAGTAATATAATAATCCGATATATATGAATTCTTCATTCTCCTCAATACTAACTTACGAACCTGAGACAGATATTTTATCTGTGTCACACCCTTAATATAGAATCCATACGGTGTGGGTTCAAATATTCCTGTATATTTACACCTCTGCCATATTCTAATATCCAGAGTATTAATATATAGATGTCTAGAAAAGGTTAAAGTATGACGCTTACCATTGGCCTCTTAACCTCCGCTGATGACTGTTCCCCAATGGTCAAGATATTGCACGACTTAAATTTTTTTCTGACTCATGCTTCTGCGTGTTGGCATATACAAAGTAATTCGTCAAAGTTTATAAAAGAATAACTTAAGTAAGCACCGCATCTAAAATATTCGAAGCCATCAGGTTTACGATGGAGACATTACTTTTATGGATCTTAATTTCCCATTGCAAAATATCTTCAATATCTGTTTTTCTATTAATCATGAATCATGATTAGTGTAACTTTCAAGCACTTTTCAAGAAAAATACTTTTAAAAGACAGAACTGAACCTTTTACCACATTAAAATCCACGAAGATTATGAATAAAATAGGCTTAGAGAGAAAGAAACATTAGATTTGATAATATTATTAGATCAGTGATACTTTATCTCCTTGTTTCAAATATTACAAATATAAGGTCACGTATTTTTACATATAAGCTTTGAAAGAGCTTTATTATTGTATGCGTACAAGGCGTTACTGGGACGATTGAAGATAATATTCCCCATTGTATAAATACAGATTTATATGAAATGATGCGAATGCAATTTTTTTCTCTTATATTCATATAATATATATAATTATTATTATATATATATTATTATATATATTTATATTATATACTATATATATATATTATATATATCTATATGTATATATATATTATATATATATATATATATATTATATCATATATATATATATTTCTTTTTGGACATTTAATATGTTCCAGAAGTTTTATATTTTAATAATATTGTTTCATTATTGATATTATCGTAAAGTTTCTTAAAAATTTAAATTTAGATTTAATTTTTAATTTTTATTAATAATATGTGCTCACTGACACTGAAGCAGTATAGAAGTATCTCTTTTTCACATATATGTCTTTCATTTATGTTAAATAACATATTTAACTTAAGCAAATGCCCGTACTCATACCAACTTAATACATAACTCTAGTCTTTCATTTTCGAAGATGTCTTGTACACCATAAGAAACTATCCTACCTAATAATACTAGGGTTAACCGAACTTTAGAACACAATTGTGTTATCCAAAGGTCTTCTTCTTCACTAATGCTACTAAGAATACTAAAATTAAAATTAAACTTCATGCGTTCATTATTTAATAAAGTTCCTAAAGGAATTCATTTTTTCACAACAAGAAGTCCCATTACACCCTGTGAAAAGGGTGTAAAGCCCCATTTGGGGGTCACCGCCGAATGGGGATAAAAGCGGGTATTACCACTCTGAAGGAGTGGTAAAGCCTCAGCCCTACCATATATATATATATATATTATATACTAAATATATAATAAATTTTTTATATATATAATAATATATATGCGTATATATATATCTACATATATATATATATATATATATATATATATATATATATATATATAATATTTCGCAGAAGCATATCGGCTTCTTATTTGCCGTCTAGATAACGCCATAACTAAGTTTTGGAGCTTAGCTCCCTTTACGGGGGCGCAGGGATACGTAACTTCGTCGTAGAGGAGGTTACGTCATCAAAAGAAGGGTACTAAGTTTCAGGGAGAAAAGAGCTCTCTAGCACTCCCGTAGATAGGAACCAAGAAAGTCGTTTCTATGGAAAATGTTAAGGGGGCTGCATCCCGCTATGAGGATTGCAGGGATACGTAACCTCGTCTACGACGAGGTTAAGTCTTCAAAAGAGGGGGGTATCAAGCTTGATGGGGATACGAGCTTTCTAACACTCCCTAAAAGGAGGTGATAAATTTATTATAATACACGGAAATAACACCTTCCAAAACTATTCCCTATATAAATTGCAATGGGAATGAACTGGACATTTTTGACAACTTGAACACGTCAGTCTAAAACCTTTCTTCATTGCTGCTGTACCATCATGTCGCTGTCCAATTAGAAGGTTACAATTTATTTCAACATTCGTAGTATTGCCCTCATTAGAGATTCTCCTTTTGTGCTTATAACAGCCGCTAAACCTAAGAACTATTCTAGAACCCCAAATATGTTTTCCTTATATCTACTTAATCTATCCCGACGTGGCTTCTACGTAATTGTGGTTTTGTGTGGTGTCAAATGTGGTCCTCTTTATAGTTTGCGTTTGGGCGTTGTGATGTATGGATCGCTGTTGTTCGGGTGTGTTGTCTGTTATTTTTGTGTGTATTTTTTAAATTAAAATTAACAACCTCAAGTCATCAAAACATTTTGATATTTAAAATAATTTCAGGGGCTTCAGACCATATATATATATATATATTATATATATATAAATATATACCATAATATATAGTATATAATATAGTATAGTATATATATATAATATCACTGAGCCCCGCACCCGCCCTCACATCGTCTGCTTGGTAGGGCATCGTTTTTTTGTCCATTGGCGCAGCAGTAGCTAAATCACCTACACTCCACAGGGTACCACACGTAGCTACACACTATCACACCACTATATATTCGGGTTATATGACCTGTTCATCATATATATAGTAGGCGTGAGGGAGTTAACCTATGTATATTATAAACAACTAAAAAGAATTATAATCACCACATAACGGTTAGGGGTCGCTAGGCTACTATTAATATATATTATATTAATATATATATATATATATATATCTATACAGTGTATATGGATAGGCATACAGTATAGTATATATTTATAATTATATATATCTACGTTACTCCTAGTGTACTTTATCATTCTCATTTTATTTATTAATATATATATATATATAATATATATATAACAAAGAGTTTATGGAGGGTATAGTTCCGAGAGATTAAGGGAGAGCAGTTATAGTAACCTTATATGAGGGAAAGGGGATAAGGGGAACTGTAGGAATTATAGGAGAATTAGTTTATTGATTGTTTTAGGAAAGGTATATGCTGGTATTTTGGTTGAAAGACTACGTCGATTGATTGAAGGACTGATTGGTGAAGAGCAAGGTGCATTTAGAAGTGGTAGAGGCAGTGTGGATCAATTTTTTACATTGAATCAAATGAGAAAGAAGAAGAATAAATTGTATTTAGATTTAATGGATTAATAGGTAAGCACTGTGACAGGTGTTAGGATATATAGTGTTGGTGGTAGGCTTTTGAATGGAATAAAAAGTATGTATGTATGACGATTATGAGGCGTGTATAAAATAATAAATGGAGTCGAAAGTGATTGGTTTCATTTTAATAGCAGAGTGATGCAGGGATGTGCTATGTTTCCTTGGTTATTTAATTTGTATATGGCTGCGGTTATGAAAGAATTAGAAGTGGGATTGCAGGGGAAGGTGTTAAAATGGAAGAGAGTGGAGGATGACTTGCTTTTCGTGTTTGGATGATTTGGTTCTATTTGGTGAATCTGAAGAGAGTTTGAGAGGTTTGGTAGAGGGGTGTGGTAGGGTGTGTAAAAGGAAAGGTTTGAAAGTAAATGTAAGTAAAAGTAAGGTTATGGTAGTGAGTAAAGAAAGTCCGCGGTGTAAAGTCTTGTTAGATGGTGAGAAACTGGAACAAGAATCTGAATTTAAATAATTAGGATATATGTTGGATGAAAAGGGAACAGAAGGATGGATACAAAATGTAGTAGGAAATTTGTGAATAGCAGAAAGGTGACTGGTGCAATTAAATCTTTCGTGGATGCTAAGCGACTAAGTCTTGAGTGCGCTAGGGTTTTGCATGAGAGTATGTTGCTACCTGTGTTAATGTATAGTAGTGAAACTATGGTCTGGAATAAGAGGTATATATCTTAGGTACAAAGTGCTCAGAAGAACAATCTTAGTTAGGGTAGTGTTAGGTGTAAAAGAAATTGACAAAATGAGGAATGAACGCATTAGGGAGTTGTGTGGTATGAAGAAAGGCGTAAATGAGAGAATACACGAGAGTACATTGAGATGGTTTGGTCATATGAAAAAATGGATGATAGTCGGTTGGTAAAACGGATGTAGAGTGATGAGTATGTAGGGAATCGACCGGTTGGGAGACAAAAGAATAAGTGGATAGAGTCAGTAAAGGAGTGCCTGGAGGAGAGGAATGTGAGCTTGGTGGAGGGGAGAAGAAGGTATGAACTGGAGTGAATGGCGGGGTTTTGTGACGGGGTATGGTTTTGGGCTCTGCCCACGAGATTAAAACTATATTGATGAGATACCACAGAACTAGCAGTGATGGTCCTTCACAGTCTCGTGAACCCTAAGGGTCGATTTTTCTGGTTGCGACGATTACTCACTAGAGGTATGTGTGGTAAAAGGGGTAAAAGGGGTAAAAGGGGTAAAAGGGGGGCTTCCTTTTCGACTTGGGGTCATGTTCCTCTACTATTTTTCTGTTCCGGTGTAAGCTTCGTAGCTCACCCCAATATGGAAATAGGAGGAAGATGAGGTAGTGATATATAATATATATATATTATATATAGGTGCATATATATATTCGATAATATAATAATATAATTTAATATAGTATATATATATAGTATTGATATTTGTATTATTATAGTAGTATATATATATAGATATATATATTATATATATAGAATATATATATACATATATACGTATAGTTTATAATTAATATAATATATATATATATAAAGTAGTTAAATATGAAATATATATATATATGGCTGTATTCTGCGGCGTTCTAGATACTTATTATATACATATTA
>JABUQX010118446.1:22500-27500 GCA_015478945.1 Trachelipus rathkii
GATGTGATGCAAGAGGTTAAAAGTAAAAAAGAAGTGTGGTTGAATGTACTAAAAGCCAATGATGAGGTTTCAAAAGAAAGATGTTTGGAATAATATAAGGAGGAAAAAAGGAATACTAAAAGATGCATACGTAGGAGCAAAAAGGAGGTAAATGAACAGTTTTAAATAAAGATGAATGGGGACTTACAAAGGAGTAGGAAGCTCTCTTGGAAGGAAGAGCGAAAGGTTAAGAATGAGAATAAGGGGAATCTGCTTAGAATAAAGATTAGAAGAGCGGTGCTTTCGAAATAACTTGAATGAAAATGGATGTGAGGAGAGTGTGAAGGGAACACTTCCGAAATCTGCATAACATTGGCGGTAATGAAAAGGTGATAGTGAATGCGTGTGGGTTTGTTGGTGCAAGAAGGGGGATGAGGTCATTAGTAAGGAGGAGGTAATGGGTAGAGTGGGAAAGTTGAAGAATAGTAAATCTGCAGGTATAGATGAAATTACTGGTGAAATGATCTAGAACGCGACGAGGTGGTGATTGAGTGGATTTGGAAGATGTGTAACAAAGCTTTTATGCAGGGTATAGTTCCAAGGGATTGGAGTAGAGCAGTAATAGTACCCTTATATAAGGGTAGGAACCGACCGGGGCCCCGGCCCCGGCCCCGGCCCCGGCCAACCCCGGCCATTTTTAGCGACCCCGGCCCCGGCCCCGGCCCCGGCCAAAAATCAGGAAAAACCGGGGTTTTCTACCGGGGTTAACTGTAAATTTACACTAAATAATAGAGGGTTAAATCAAACAAAATAAAAAAAATATATTTAAATTCCATTACTCCTTTGTTATAAATTGATGCAAAATATATAAACTACCTAAAAACATCATAATTTTTTTTTGGTATTTACTAGATTCAAATTCGGGAAAAATTGAGGCCAAATTATAATTTTTCCGAGTTTTTAACATAAAAATATTCGAAATTTGATATATCAAACGAATTCGGAAAAGAAAATAAATATAATTGTTAATATTAAATGTATTATTTATTTAAGTAAATATCTTTCAAGAAAATCAAATATTTCCGAAATTATTTCAAAAAAATTAATTTTTAATTGAATTCAATATATATATATTATATATTATATAATATATAATATATATATATATATTATATATATATATATATATAAATATATATATATATATATAATAATAATATATATTATATATATATATATATAATATATGAATAGATATACTTTAGAGGAAGCCTGGGATATTTAGTGTTATCTTACTGTCACTTCATTTCTATGACTAAAATGTACACAAATTAATTAATATATTA
This sequence comes from Trachelipus rathkii, assembly GCA_015478945.1. Taxonomy (NCBI): domain Eukaryota; kingdom Metazoa; phylum Arthropoda; class Malacostraca; order Isopoda; family Trachelipodidae; genus Trachelipus; species Trachelipus rathkii. The sequence goes on from JABUQX010118446.1 coordinate 23,826, forward strand.
AAGAAACACTGTTTTAAATGAAATAAATTTTAAAAAAGGAAAGCTAATTTTCGTCCCACACGCGAGACCTCTTTAGGCTAAGGGACTGGATTTCTTTCTTGATCTTCACAGTTCAAGTGTGTTCAGTTGTCGTTCTCATTTTCTTCAATTGTGTTGTTGAATATAACTTTTATGTTTTCAGATATCTTTTGTTAAAAATCTATCTTAACTTCCCGGGATGCTTTGTAGGTTTGTTACTATTACAAATGCATGGATCCATGATTTAGGCGATGGTTTTCGTGTGATTGATATTCCTGATCATCTTTATGATTGTTAGTAGTTGAATAGATGTGCCTGCTGTTACGCCTATTGACTTGTTAGACACTGCATTTATGCTTGTCCTTTGCAAGGTCATGCTGGATGTTTGAATTTTTCTTCCTTGCAAATAAGAAAAAAAAATATATATGTTTTATTGCAAGTATTGCATGGGATTTGATATATACAGCTTTGGGGAGATTTTTCTGTTCGTTGGGGGTTTGAGAAATGTTTTTTAAAGGTGATGTTATTTGATGGAAGAGGGTAATATTTTTTGGTAGTACTTAATTATTTTTTTTTTTATATTGTTTTAAAGAATATAATGGTAATTGAGGAATTGGTAAAAAGGAAGTGTTGCTATTTTTCGGGGAAAGGTGCTAATTAGTACCTCTTATTTGTTTTGGTTAATGCTTTTGTGATAAGAAACTCAGGATAGTAAGTGATTTGAAAGTATTAATGGATTATTAGTTCCTCGTGCTAGAAGAAGGGAGAGAGCATATATATCGAAAGGCATGGAGAAATAGAGATGACAGAACAGCTAATTTTTGTTTTGGGGAATGTAGTAGCCAATGTATACAGTTTGGTGCGAATGTTGGTTTTCTATTATATAGTAAATTGCAAATAATTGTTATTCCATGTGTTAAGGTATCGAGGAAGGGGATAGAGTTATTGGAAGGCATTTCTATCGTATACTGAACTGAAGGATGAATAGAGTTCATATAGTTTAGGACATCATTAGGGTTGTGTTGTGAGGGAGGGAGACAAGACAAAAATGTCATCTACATTTCTAATCCATAAACTATTGTTTAATCAAGGGGGGGTAAAATATGATAAGATCTGTTAGTTTTCCATATATATGTTAGCGAGTATGGGACAGTGGGGATTCCCATACTCAGTGCCGAAGTTTGTTTGTATATTGGCCATTAACCTGAAGAGTTATGTTGTAATGAGAGATTAATGAGCTGTTTTAATTTATGAAACGGGAAGGCCAATCTCTCATATTAATGGCAAATATTACAAACAAAGGACAGCATAAATTCAGCCTTAAACAGTCATAGGCGTAACACAGGCCACTCTATCACATTTCAACAAATATAAAGAGATCAGAAATATTCAATCACCACGAACCATCGTAAGAATCCCTGGAATCCCTTTTGCATTTATAAATACAACTACAATAAGCATCCGGGTGAAAGTTAAAATAGATTTTCATAACAAATGAATATCCTGTAAAACATCAAATATTTCACACAACACATGAAAGAAAATAGCAACCAACTGAAACACACTGAACTGATGAAGAGCAAGAAAGAAATCCAGTCCCTGAGCCTGAAGAGGTCTCGCGTGTGGACGAAACATTAGAAGCTTTCTTTTAAAATTTATTTCATTAAAAACAAGTGTCTTAAACAATGTTTTTAATTTTACATTTAGTAATAAATGAAGTGACAGTAAAGCATCCATCCTAAAAGAATCCAAGGGCTTCCTCTATAAAGTAAATATATCACTATGAAAAGTAGTTCTTAATATATATTTATATAATATATATATACTATATATATACTTAATATTATATATATTATATAATTATATATATATTATATAATATATGTATAATATATATATATGATATATATATATATATATACTATATACATATTATATTTAATATGCAAGCTTATTCTTCTAGAAAATCAATTTCATTTTCTAAAAATTTCTTTCGAAAATAGTTTTTAAGTGAAATTAAATTAACTTGATTTTTTTTATAATTAAATTATAATTAATTGAATCATAGTGTAATTTTCATCCTAAGTTTAAGACTTTCAGTGTTTTTTGACTTACATTTCTAATTCCGGCCCCGGCCCCGGCCCGGCCCGGCCCCGCCCCCGCAAATTGCAGCCCCGGTGCTCCTATATAAGGGTAAGGGGGGATAAGGAGAACTGTAGGATTTCTAGGGGAATTAATTTACGGAGTGTTGTAGGGAAGATATAGCTGGTATATTTTGGTTGAAAAGAGTGCGTCACGTGACTGAGGGACGATTGGTGAAGAAATCAACGGTGCTTTTCGAAGTTGGTCAAAAGGATGTGTGGTCAATATCTTATACATTGAGAACAAATATTGAGAAAGTGATACGAAGAAGAACGAATTAAATGTATTTAGCAGTTTTCATGGATTTGCGACGAGCGTGTGATAGAATTAAACTAGGGAAGTTTACGCAGGTGTTAGTGATAATATAGTGCTGGTGGTAGGCGCTCTGAAATGGAATAAAAGTAATGTCGATGATAGTGAAACGTGTGGTATCCAGTGGAGAATAAATGGAGTTTGAAAGTGATGGTTTAATATTAACAAGCGGAGTGGCGGCAGTGGATCATTTACGTCTCCTTGGTTATTAATTTGTATATGGATGGGGGTTATTGAAAGAAATTAGAGGTGGGGGTGGCAATGAAAGGTGTTAGAGATGATAGAGATACGAAGAGAGTGGAGGGCTTCCTACCTATTATATGAGGAGATTTGGTTTTGTGTGGCGAAAATCTGAAGAGAGTTTAACAGACATTGGGGTAGAGGGATTTGGCCGGGTGTGTAAAAGGAGGTGTTTGAAAGTAACACGTAGATAAGAGTAAAAGTTAGGTTGTGAGCGAGAACAGTCATCGGTGTGAAACGTTAGTTGGATGGTGAGCACTGGAACAAGTGTCTGAGTTTAAATATTTGAGGTATATATTGGATGAAAAAGGGAACGGATGATGCAGAGTGTAGTAGGGAAAGTGTGTGGGAAGGTGGCTGGAGCATTTAAATCGTTGTGGATGTAAAAGGACTAAGTCTTGAATGCGTTAGGGTCTTCTGCATGTGGTTATGTTGTTACCTTTTAATGTATATGAGAGTGAAACCTAGGCTGGAATAAGAGTATAGATACTAAAGTGCAAGTGTTTTCAAGAGGACAATCTTATGGGCCGTGTTAAATATGACGAAAATTGATAAATGGCTTGAACGTGTTAGGGGACGGCAGGGGTTTTGTGGTGGAAAGAAGCAGAAAGTAAATGAGAGCAGTAAATGAAAGTACATTGAGATGGTTGGTCATGTGGAAGGATGGATGATATCGGTTGGTTAAGCGGATTGTATTGGGAGTGTTCTGTGGGAATCGACCGCCTGGGAGACTGAAGAAAAAGTGGATTGAGTCAGTAAGGGAATGCCTGGAGGAGAGAAATGTTGATTTGGCAGTAGGTGAAAGAAAGAATACATTGAAATAAAGGATGAATTGTTGGTGAAGGTTTTGTGAACTGGGTAGGTTTGGCCCATTCTAGGATCAAGAGGATGAACGCGTACATTGACGAGATGCTATGGTGAGGGCCATCGCGGTCCCGTGAAGCTCTAGGGGGATTTTTCTGA
>JABUQX010118446.1:30000-46455 GCA_015478945.1 Trachelipus rathkii
AAGTCATAATTAAACTTATAACCAGGTTAAAAAAAAACCAATGTTTTTTCATAAAAACCAATAAAACCCAGGTTGTTTTGGTTTATTTGGTTTTTATACCTTTAAAATCAATATATTTTTTTATTATAGCGTTTACATCTTTTATATTAGTGTTTTCATGTTTTTGAACCAAAATGTTTATATTAGGTACTTAAAAACAGCAATTCAATTTAAAAGACAAACATTTATTCAGTTTTCTCAAAAACATATTTTGGATAACTCTCATTTTTAAATTATATATATATATATATATATATATATATATATATTATATATATATATAAATATATATAACATACTATATATATATGTTTATATGTATATATATATACTATATATATATAATTAGGGCTACATTCCATTCCTATCCCACTTTTTTATTCTTTAAACTATCCATAGTTTGTTCCTTTCAGAATTCTGTTTTATCCAAACTTTTTTTCTCTATATATTTTGCATTAATGAATTCTCATCTGTTACTGTGTCCCTCTACCACTTTAAACTGATAACTAACTCCACTGCTTATATTACTCCTTCCAATTGAAAGACGACTCATTCAACAGCAAATAAATGATTCTAGGAGGTAGCCTTGAAGCATGATACCTCTGATCTTTCTGGTACTAATAGTTGTGTTAAAGAAAACATGATTGTTTTAAAAGTCTCAGTAACTCAGCTTCTTCATCTATCTACTTGACATAATCTTTAATACAACTATAATATCTTCCTTAAATACACAACTCTATAGCTTACTTCTGTTCTTAATATTCTTGACATGTTTTTTTTTCTCGTGATCTTTAGAAGGATCACATATGTTCTTTCTAACAAGTTTCTAGGAACTTGGGTGTTCCAAGGCTCCTCCGGAACTGGGAGTGGCGAGATGAGTTCCTACGACTCGTAATTCAAACAGTCTCATCCTTTCTCTGACCAGCTCTCTCCCTATTTTTTTTTTAAGATAAATACCACCGCTCACAGGCAGAGCCCTAATCTTGGAGGGAGTGTACTCATTTAGCGTCCGAGCAGGACGAAGCCAAACCCCTCCCCTAGGAGAGAATAGCTCACATTCTCCCCCCGACATATATATATATTATAATATAGTATATATATATTATATATATATATATAATATAATATATATATATATATAAATATATATAATATATATATATTATATATAATATTTAATATAAATATATTATAATCTATATAATATAATTATATTATAGTAGTATATATATATATAATAATATATATAGTATATATATATATATATATATATACTATATATATATAAATATATTATATATATATAATATAATGTATACTATATATAATATATATATATAATATATATATATATAATATATAGTATATATATATATATATTATATTATATAGTTATAATATATAATATTGATGTAAATAACTTCTATAATAAAACCGCAAGCTCAATATGCATTGGTAAAAATACTCCTTGAGTGATTCTTCACTTACAAGGATTAGATCCCAGGCCTTCGCAGACGGAATAGTAAGTGTGTTGACCACTTGGCAACGATGAGCTATAAAGATACGCGACAATAAGGACTGCCTATATCAGGTCAGGTACCTCATGCCGCGCATCTCAGCTCACACTCGGGTTAAAGGTAACACAGGACCCACCTAAGAACACTCATAACCGGAGATTCTATTTGTATTAATGTAAAATACTGCTTATAAATAAACCGCAGCTCAATATGTATTGATAAAAATACTCCTTGAGTGATTCTTCACTTACTAGGTTTAGATCCCGGGCCCTCGCAGACGGAATAGCAAGTGTTTTGACCACATGGTCACGATGAACTATAAAGATACGCGACAATAAGGAATCAAATAGAATCAATAGAATCGAACAAATAGAATCTCCGGTTATGAGTGCTCTCCTTACGTGGGTCCTGTATTGCCTTTGACCCGATTGTGAGCTGAGATGCGCGGCATGAGGTACCTGACCTGACATAAGCAGTCCTTATTGGACCCTAGCAGATGAGCGTGAAAGTGTTTGACCACTACGCCACGATGAGCTAAAAGAAGAACCCGGGAATACTTCAACTGTTCACGCGTCAGCACTCCTCGAGCTCCTCCCACTCCTCCCGCTCCTCCCGCTCCTCCCGCTCCTCCCGCTCTGGGTTTTAGCTCATTGTGACGTAGTGGGCAAACACTTTGCACGCTCATCTGCTAGGGTTCAGGATCGAATCCCAGCATGGTGAAAATACATCAGGGGTATTTTATTACTATGAATATGATTGCAGGTTATTGCAATTTCTATGTATTTCTCAATCCCCGGTTCCCACTATTCTTCAATTCTTCACCATGCGTGGTACCCTGTTTGACCCTACGCCCGAGTGTGAGCGGGAGGAGCTCGAGGAGTTCCGACGCGTGGACAACTGAAGTATTCCCAGGTTCTTCTTTTAGCTCATCGTGGCGTAGTGGTCAAACACTTTGCACGCTCATCTGCTAGGGTTCAGGATCGAATCCCAGCATGGTGAAAATATATCAGGGGTATTTTATTATATGAATATGTTGTAAGCTTATTTGCATAATTTCTATGTATTTTCTTCAATCCCCGATTCGCCGTATTCTTACACACTGCGCGTACGCTCTGTTTGGAACCCTAGACGCCCGAGTTTGAGCGGAGCACTCGAGGAGTGCTTGACGCGTGACCAGTATTAAAGTATCCCGGGTTTCTCTTTTAGTCATCGTGGCGAGTGGTCAAACTACTTGCACGCTTATCTGCTAGGTCCAGGATGAACCCAACATGGTGAAAATACATCAGGGGTATTTTATTACTATAAATATGATTGCAGGTTATTGCAATTTCTATATATATATATATATATATATATATATATATATATATATATATATATAATATATAATAATATATATATATAATATATATATATAAATATATATTTATAATATATTATTATAATATAATATATAGTATATTATTATATATAATATATATATAATAATATAGTAATATATATATATTATATAATATAATGTATATGTATATAAATATATATAATATATAATATATGATATATTATATATATAATATATATATATAGTAATATAATAAAATATATAATTATATATATATATATATATAGTATATATAATATATATATATATAGTATTATATATATTAATAATTATTATTCTAAAAATATAACAATTATTAATATATTATATATATTAATATATCTATATTATATATATATATATAAATTATATACTATAATTATAGTATCATATATATACATATAGTATATAAATATATTATATATATATATATATAATACCTATATTATATAATAATATAATAACATTAAATATAGTATATATTATAATATATATTATATCATATATAGTATATATAATATATATAATATTATATACTATATGCGGCAAAAAAATTCTCTTAAACTATTACACAGAATGATTTTTAAATTCAAGTAATTTGAAAAATATGGAAAAATATAAATGATAAATGTGTACTGAATATTATGTAATATATAAAAGGTTGGGGAAATCGTTAAACGAACATTGAAGGTTTAGGTAGAAGAATTATGCTCTGATAACTAATATTAAACAAATGTTCCATTTTACTTTAACATCATAATTAGCTTATTTTCTAACTTTGGAAAGAATATTTAAAAACATTATTAGTGGATAATTTATTGCTAACTAATTTTGTTATAATATATATATATAGATATATATATATATATATAATAGAAATATATATAATATAGTATAATATAATAATAATATAGTATAATATAGTATATATATATAATATATAGTAATAAGTATATATATTTATTATATTAATATAAATATATATATATAAAATATATATATATATATATATTATATATAATATAATATATTTATATATAGTATATATATATAATATATAATATATATATATATTTAAATATATATATATTATATTTATATATATATTATATATATATATATATATATTAAATAATATTATATATATATATATAGTATATAATATATATATATAGCTATATATAGTAAAAACACTATAGTATATATATTAATATATATATACTATATAGGGGGGTTCAATTTTTAAAGGGCCGATGTTGATTTTTGAATAAAACAACAAATTACTTAGGAATTTATTGTCATATTTTTTATTATGATAATATGGTATGGTTCAATTATGTATGGAACAAAATATCGGCCAAATGGCCGCCGCGACCTCGGCGGCACACCTCCATCCGATGGTCAAAATTTTCGCATGACGCGCTGACGGCTACTTGAGGTGCTGATGCCGTTAATGGCCGCATTATCTCATCCTTTTTAGCTCTGAACTTGTTGCTGGCTTACCGACGTACACCCTTTCTTTCAAATAACCCCAAAGAAAGAAGTCCAACGGTGTCAAATCACATGATCTTGGCGGCCAATTGACAACGCCACCACGTGAGATAACACGGCCATTGAATTTTTCGCGCAAAAGAGCCATTGTTTCGTTAGCTGTGTGGCAAGTGGCACCGTCCTGTTGAAACCACATATCGTCCACATTCAGACTTCCAATTCGTGCATAGAAAAGTTGTTATCATCTTCACGATACGCGAACCAGCCAATTCAACAATAAACTGCCTGACCCGGCCTTTCATTTTGGAAATCGTGCCCGATGGATCCCGTCAGCCCATAACCGCACCCAAACAGTACACTCTTTGTGGTGCATTGCGTTTTTCGACAATCACTCTGGATTATCAAAATTCCGCCAAACTGCGGCAATTCTGCTTATTGAACGAATCCAGTGAAGGTGAAATATGTGCCTCCATAATCTGAAGCAGATTTTCTGCTTCTTCGAAAATTGATTTTCCACTGTTGCCATTATTTCTTGCCGGAGCCACAGAGACTGGTCTGACCATATGACGACTGCACTTCGTATTGGGGTGGGTCCAAGCAGGCCAATCGGCTTAAGGTTTCCTGAAGATCAAAGTTGCTACTTGTAAGCGGTTAAGATCGCAAGTCTTTCGCATTAACGTGTTCATTATACTACGGTGACAGAAGGCTGGTGAGAGTGCAAAGTTGCATGGCTACATTCAGATCGCAGAGTATGAAAGATGATAGGCTCGCAGTCCACTCTCCGCGACAGGCAGCTAATATTGAATGGCTGGCACGTACGTGATCTATATACAGCGGATGTTCCTGGATCTGTTGGCAAAATCTCTTTGACAGACCGTGTATGCTCCACGAGATGTTGGCAACGATATTTCCGAGTTGGTACACGTCCACTATAGCTAGGACAGATTAAGATGTAATCTGACAAAACGTGCACGAAGTGCCCAGCGATAATGCGCATTTGCTGATATTGAAACCGCCTATTTTCATCAATAAGCGCTTTGAATAAACTTAAGCTATTAACTAGCGGGGGGGGGGCTTGGCCATTGATGTGATCTTTCCATGGTCGAAAAAGATTGAACTCTTAGTGTCTGAACCTGAAAAAGTAGTCAAAACAGGTGAAAAGTGCATAGTATACATTAAGATATGACGTATTAGGGTGATTGATCGCGATAGTCCAGCAATCGGCCTGAACTACATGATCACGTGCAACCCTATGTATATGATATACTATATGTAATATACGATATAATAGTATTAATAATACTAGTTAATCATATACGGGTATAGTTATAAGAGATGATAATGAATACGATTGAGTTAAATGGTATTGAATGAGTAACTCATATAGGTCACTTAATATTGTATAATATGGATAATGCATAGTATCAGCTATGTGAAGGGATGTTTGAGATAGGATAAATATGATCTAAATAATAAATTAGTGTGATATAATATCTGATATTATAATGATGAATATCAATATAAGAATCTTACTTACTAAAATATATATTATAGAATATATATATAATTGCTATTATCATATATTATCAATAATTTTTAATTGTCTCTTATCTATTTATGGGATTACCCCTAACCTATTGGATAAAGAGATAGAATATATAAATAATGATGGAAATTAGTATCGTTCAAAGGGTATTGATTTAACTCATATATATATTGTATAATATATATACTTAGTATCACAATGTAGATAAGTAAGTGATAACATATATATATATATTAATATATATATATATTAGTTTATATATATTCGTATATATTATAAACTATATATAATATATATAACTATATATATATATATATTATATATATATATATATATAATATATATATATAATATATATATATATAAATATATATATATATAACTATATATATATACTATAGTATATAAGTTATATATATATATATATATATATATATATATATATAATATAGATATATTTATATATAGTATAATATATATTATCTTATTATATATAATATGTAAATTGAGTTCAGCTAAACGATTTTTCTCCTATTATTACTAAATGCGCAGTATATTATCTGATTGTTTAAACATACAGGAAATATGCTTTTGTGTTCTTTATTGAAAAATAAAAAAAAACATAACAACAAAACCAAAATAGCAATGTTTTTAGTTGGTTAAAAAAACCATGTTGGTTTAAACCAAACAACCCTGCTTATAACCACTTCGTATTTGAATACAGTTTTCAAAAGATCTGAGGTTTTTGAAGGTTTCAATATCTTGATCCTTTTCAAACTTTGACAAACTTTGAGAATTGTTTTAAAATCTTGTTTAGCATTTCGTTTAGCTTTGACCATTAGGTCTCTGGGAATATTTATCTAATTCAATTCTTTTCAGGTAATTGTCTGCATTTGTGATCTAAAATAGTTTAAAGCTGCTTTCACAGCGCCATTAAATTTCTAATGTGTTATATTATACATGAATGTAAACATCATAGAACATACAATGCTGATGAATATTTTACACAAAATTGAACACTTCTAAAACTTTTCTTCATAGTTGCTGCACCATTATTGTCCAATCAGAAAGTCCCTTCTTATTTCAACCCTCAAAATACTGTCTCTGAAAGAGATTCTCATTTTGTTCTTTCAACAGGACTTTAAACTAAGAAATCTTTAAGAACCACAAAAATGTTTTCCTCATTTCATTTAATATCTGCTCATATTTGCTTTAATTATTATCTTTATTATTCTAATAAATTAAAAAAAGCGGCTCAAGACATTAAAAGAATTTGATAGTTTAAATAATTTCTGGATAGGGTTTAGACCCCTGAAAACCCCCTGACTGCGGCCTAATATATATCATAGCTATATATATATATATATATATAAATTATAGTAATATATATAATATAATATAGTATATATATATAATAGCTCCCACTCTCTAATATATAGTAATATTATATATATTAACTGATATATATTATATATATATATATCTAATGAATAATATATATTATAATAAATATAATACTATATATATATTAAGTATATATATTATATATAGATATATATAGTATCTATATATATATATATATATATAATATATATCCTGCTTGCGTCGCGATGTCGACACCGAGGCTGGTGGGTGGAGTGCCGGCCTTAGACGGTGCGTCGGCGTCGCGCGAAGCTGGAAAGGCGTGGCTTATCGCTGTATATTATTCTGTTATATATATAATATATATATAGTATATAATATAATATATATATATATATATATATATAATATATATTATATACTTTTATTATCATATATATATACTGTATATATATATATATAATATATATATATAATATATATATATTATATACTAGTATATATTATATATATATTATATATATATATAATATAATAATAATATATTATCGATATATATATATAACTAATATATTAATATATTAGTATATATATATATATATATATATATAATATATATAAATAATATATATTTAAATATATATTATAATATAATATATATATTATATATATCTATATATAAATATATATATATAATAATATAATATATATAATATATATATATATATATATATTATATATATATACTATAATATTAATATAGCTATAATATATAATTATATTATAATAGTATATAATTATATATATATTATACGCGATATTATATCGTTTTTATTAACAAATTCAAACGATCGCAAGAAAATTAGCTAATAATTTTATTTGCAATATATATTATTATCTAATAATTTTTCTCCGAAATTATTCATTAATTTTTTACTCCTTACCAACCTCTCTCAATATATCTTTCTATCCCCTTTTTTTAAATTCTACTTAAATTTCTCTCTCTTCTCTCTTCTCTCTCTCTCTCCTCTCTTCTCTCTCTCTCTCTCTCTCTCTCTTCTCTCTCATCTCTCACTCTCTCCTCTCTCTCTCTTCTCTCTTCCGTCTTCTCTCTCTCTCTCTCTCTCTCGTCTCTAACCTCTCTCCCTCCTTCTGAATCATATTGCCTTTTTGTTCTTTCATTTACTCTCATTTAGCATATATAATATTATATATAATATAAATAGTATATATATATTATATAATAAGAATTATATATATATAAATATATATAATATTATATATATCTATATATATATATATATATATATACACACTGTAATACTAATAGTATACTAGTGGGATAGTGGGGCGGGGTTATGTTCTGGAACGGCTTATAAAACGTATATATTATCTATATATATATATATCTATATCATATATATATATATATATATATATATTGAATATATATATATATAAATATAGTATATATATATATTAATATAATAATATTAAATATATAATATATATGATATATAATATATATATATAATATAAGTATATATATGTATTGTTAGATTAATATATATATATATAATTATATATGTGTTTATATATATATAATTGGATAGATATATAATATTATATATATTATATATATAATATAATATATATATAATATATAATAGTAATATAAATTGGGCGTCGGCAGGGGGGCTAGGGAAGGCCTGCGGCCCCCCTAACTTGCGAAATAATGGGGTGCGAAATCACAACTCCGAAAAAAGAAGAGATTTTAGAGAAAAAGGTAAGAGCATTGACTTTATTTCACTTTTGAGATTTCTGAGCAAATAGAAGTTAATTAAGAAGTATACCTTGAAATAATAATCTTTCAATTCAATTTGGATTTTATTTGGCCGCCGCCTAACTACAGAAAAAGATTATATCATATATACTATATAATATATATATATTTAAATTATATATTATCATATATATAATATATAAATATATATAATATATAAAATATATATATAATATATATATTATATATAATATAAACTTCGATAAATAACTTGAAGCAAAAAATAGTAATAGTTCCTCTGACCTAATGATACAGCGGAAGAGAACGGTAGTTTCTGATCCACAATCAGAGTTGGGCCCTTCAACTTCAAAGCAGAAGATGTATTAGGCAGACAACGACTTAGGGAGAATTGGATCGAGAAATCCGGTGTTATGTCGTCTGATGCAAAAATAGAAATGCTGAAAAATCATTGGAAGTCTCTTCCAGCTTATGATTTTGCAACTGACGCTACACATCTCAAAAGGAAATTCGTGCATAGTTGGCTTGAAAGATATTCTCCCTGGCTGGTATATTTAAGATATTTGAAGGGAGCCCTATGTTGGCATTGCGTTCTTTTTTCCTCAAGGATTATACAGGGAGCTCAGAGTTCGTTTGTTGTGAAACCCTTCATGAAATTCGAGAATTCCCAAGAATATTGCAAGAACCATGTTGAAAGTAGGTGACACTTAGAAGCTGCACGAACAGCGAAATCCTTCGTGGAAGATGTAGCAGTGGACATGCAAATGGTAGCTGAACATCAGGCCCTCTTGGCAGAAAACAAAGAGTTAATTTTATCTGTAATAACAACAACTATTTTTTGTTGGGTACACGATTTACCTCTATGATATGCAGAACAACCTAGAATTTTCGAAGATCTAATTCGTTTGCAAATAGATTCTAGAAATAATGAGTTGAAACGCATTAAAGGTGGGGCCAAAATGCTACTTATAAATCACCAAGAATACAAAATGAACTTATTGATCTGTGTTTAGATTGAGTGTTGTGACCGTCAGTGATCATTGAAGATGTCAAGAAAGTATATACATATTCTGTTTTAGCTGACGAAACATCTGATTTATCTGGGAATGAACAATAACCTATTGTAATCAGATTGATTTTGATTGGATTTGCATTATTAGAAGCCAATGGATGCAAAAACCATAGCAAGTGCTATTGATTGTTTTCTTGACAAGAATGACCTAGATCCAAACAAATGCGTTGGACAAGGTTACGATGGCTGCTAAGCTATGGCAGGGAAAGGAGGAGTAGAGAGAATAATGAGAAAAAAATACAAAAGAACTTGATATTTTCATTGTGCGAGTCATCTACTGAATCTTGTAGTAAACGATCTGAGCTCTGTATTTGAAATCCGCAATACTGTATCTACTATTATAGACATTATCAATTTCTTTCGTGAATCCGTTTTGAGGAAAAAAATACATACGCAGTATTGCAGCGCTTTGCGAGAACGATGTTCAGAAAAATACCGTAGTATTTCTATATTCATAACACATTTTGTGTAAATAGTGCAGGGTCTGGAAAACTTGGCAAAAGTAGATAATGTTGCTACAAGAAAAAATTCATTTCAGCTGGATTGTGCTGCCACAAAACCTGTTCTTCTTATTTCAACCTGCATTATAGCCAAATATTCGGCTTTGTTGGAATCAGTCGTTAATAATCTACAGTCGAAGAGTTTTATATCTTCTTCAATGCTCGAACCATGTGAAGAAAATTCTTTCACTTGGGAAAGATCACCGCTCAAACAGCAACGATACGATAAAAGAAATTTATACAAGGATAAAGCAGATAGCTGAAAATCTTATAATTGATCTTCACCCACCAAGAGTAGTGGATCGCCAGAAACATCGTTCGAATCCTCCTGCTACCACCGATGAAGAATATTGGATGAGAACTATTCTAATACCTGGATTCTTTCACAGTTTCCTTGGAGAGCAGATTCTCGGAAGAGCAGAAAACTTTTTCTTTTTCATTACTTCATCCGTGGCTGATGCTTACCCTTGCGTATACGGAATTTGAAGAGAAAATCAAAGTATTTGAAGACTTATGAACTGAGAGGACTTCAATGTGAGGATGAACTCTGGTATGTGAGTTGGAGGGAGAAGAAGCTGGGCCGTGAGAAACTAAAAAATTTATAAATACTTGAAGTGATTAAGGAAGCAACGGCATTTTTCCCAATAATTAAAAATGCCTTACTTATATGAATAGGTCAACCATGTTCGACAAGCCCAATTGAAAGAACATTCAGCACTTTTAGAAGAGTTAAAACATAGACAAGGTCAACGATAACAGAATCCAGGTTGAATGGAGTTTGTCTCTTGAGTGTTCACAAAAAATTAGTTTTGGAGAAGAAAGCTAAAATTGAATTGGCAGTTATCGAAAATTTTTCTGCAAATCTACGACGTCTAATGTTGTCGGAGTACCAGCTACTTCAAGAACATAAATCGTATAAGATAAATGGTATTCTGTAATTTTCATCCATTCCTTCCATATACCATCTTCCTGCTAAAGTATTTCACTGGCCTCCAATCTATTTTCTGTATATATATATATATATATATATATATATATATATATATATGCCTATATATATATATATATATATATATATATATATATATATATATATATATATATATGTAATAACTGATATATACATACGTTTATATATATATATATATATATATATATATATATATATATATATATATATATATATATATATATATAACTAATAACAACAATATATATATATATATATATATATATATATATATATATGTGTGTGTGATATTAGTAGCCACACCTTTGGGACAGGCGTGTAATTAGAGTACTGCAAATTCTACACTAAAACAAATGACATTTTTGTAATCAGTGGACAATTTTAGTTCAGAAAATGTAATAGAAAAATAGAAAGAAAATAAGATTTGCATATTTTTAATAATGTAAATAAATACATTACGAGAGTTCGACAGCAACTGCTCCATTTCCGTTTCTGCGATAGAAGAGAAATATTTATAAAAATTTGTTTTTTATCATGCTCTCGAGAAAATATATTAATAATTTTTTTTAGAGGGCTCGAGCCGACGGTAAGGCCGCGAGACCCCGACTCACTCCATCTTTGCGGTTTATCCTGGAATTCAATTCTTTAATTAATCATTTCGTGTCCCCATATATATTGTCCACTCCTTCCTTCCATTCATTTCCTTTATTATCCTCTGATAATTTTCTCGTTCTCTCCCCAAATCTTTCTTACCTCTCTCTCTCTCTCTCTCTCTCTCTCTCTCTCTCTCTCCCTATTTTTTCCCTCTCTATATATATCTTTCTCTCTCTCTCATATATATATGCTGCTATATCTCTTTCTTTATATATATATGTATATATATGTATGTATATGTCTATGGGTCCTGCTGCTATATATATATATATACTCTTTATATATATATATATATATATATATATATATATATATATATACTCTCTCTTTCTCACTATACTCTGCATATATATATATATATATATATATATATATATATATATATATATATATTGTAGTCTTTTCTCGTTCTCTCCCCAATCTTTTTTGTCATATATATATATATATATATATATATATATATATATATATATATATATATATATATATCTCTATCTGCTTACTCCACATTACCTCCCATAGTTTCAGTTCTCCAATCTTTCCTTACAAATTCAATTACTTAAGACTCTTTCGCGACAAATTGGTTCCATTCGGGATTTATGGCCGATTGTTGAGGGCGACGTAAAAGCCGCAAACAATCTCGCAAAACCGTCTACATGACCTCAAATAAAAATGGTCCAATATATAAATAGTTTTACTCTTTTTTGTGGGTACACACAAGTAATTATGCACTCAATTGTGTAAATTACTTAACTAGAAAAAACTCTTTCTTTCACTCTCTCCCATACATACACATTAAAATGCACATACGCATTCTTATACACAAACACAAATATTCAAACATACATTTACACATATACATTTACATATACACACGTGCACACATACAAGACTTAAAAATAAACATATACACACAGATTAATATACACAAAGAAATATTATAATACAAATATAAACGTACACATCTGCCTACAAATACACATACACATACACATACACATACACATACACATACACATACACATACACATACACATACACATACACATATATGTGAACATGCGCATACACAAAGCAAACATACATTCACATTCGCATGCATTATATGCACGCAAATATATTCGATGTGCGTTTGATGTTACGTGGAATGCTTGTCTGTCTGTGGATATTATTATTATTATTTTTATTATTATTATTATTATTATTATTATTATTATTATTATTATTATTATTATTATTATTATTATTATTATTATTATTATTATTATTATTATTATTATTATTATTATTGATCAATTCCATTCCATTCCATTCCATTCCATTCCATTCCATTCCATTCCATTCCATTCCATTCCATTCCATTCCATTCCATTCCATTCCATTCCATTCCATTCCATTCCATTCCATTCCATTCCATTCCATTCCATTCCATTCCATTCCATTCCATTCCATTCCATTCCATTCCATTCCATTCCATTCCATTCCATTCCATTCCATTCCATTCCATTCCATTCCATTCCATTCCATTCCATTCCATTCCATTCCATTCCATTCCATTCCATTCCATTCCATTCCATTCCATTCCATTCCATTCCATTCCATTCCATTCCATTATTCCATTCCATTCCATTCCATTCCATTCCATTCCATTCCATTCCATTCCATTTTATTCCATTATTATTATTGCAAACATCCAATCCTTTCAGAAGCAATAATTTTTTTCCGTCTATATTCAAAGTTTAAATTGATTTCTTTTGCAAAATGATTTTTGATTATGTTTTTATTAAAATTATGTTTGTCACGACATGACTAAGCAAACAGCTATTCTATAAAAACAATAATGGTAATAATAAAATTAATAATAATTATAAAAATAATAAATAATATGTAATAATAATAATAACAATAATGTGTGTGACAATAATGTGTGTGTGTGTGTGGCAATAATAATTTTAGTCAAAATTAATAATAACTTTCACTCTTTCTTTCTTTCTCTTTTGTAAGTAAAAATGTAAATAATAAAGTAAAATGTAAATGTAAGTAATAAGTAATAGGTAATAAGGAAGATGTGTGTAATGTGTGTGTGTGATGTGTATTAATATTAATATTAATATTAATTTTTAATTTTAATTTTAATTTTAATTTTAATTTTTAATTTTAATTTTAATTTTAATTTTAATTTTAATTTTAATTTTTTAATTTTAATTTTAATTTTAATGTTATGTGTATGTATATGTATGTATGTATGTGTATGTGTATGTGTATTGTATTATATGTATTATTATTAATAATATTATGTGTATTAAAATTAATATTAATATTAATATTAATGTATTAATGTTAATATTAATATTAATAGTAATATTAATATTAATATTAATATTAATATTAATATTGTTGTGTATTAACTATTAATATTAATAATATTAGTAGTATTAAAATGTATTGTATTAATATTGTATTATTATTCCATTCCATTCCATTCCATTCCATTCCATTCCATTCCATTCCATTCCATTCCATTCCATTCCATTCCATTCCATTCCATTCCATTCCATTCCATTCCATTTTCATTCCATTATTCCATTCCTTTATTCCATTCCATTCCATTCCATTCCATTCCATTCCATTCCATTCCATTCCATTCCATTCCATTCCATTCCATTCCATTCCATTCCATTCCATTCCATTCCATTCCATTCCATTCCATTCCATTCCATTCCATTCCATTCCATTCCATTCCATTCCATTCCATTCCATTCCATTCCATTCCATTCCATTCCATTCCATTCCATTCCATTCCATTCCATTCCATTCCATTCCATTCCATTCCATTATTCCATTCCATTCCATTCCATTCCATTCCATTCCATTCCATTCCATTCCATTCCATTCCATTCCATTATTCCATTCCATTCCATTCCATTCCATTCCATTCCATTCCATTCCATTCCATTCCATTCCATTCCATTCCATTCCATTCCATTCCATTCCATTCTATTATTATTCCATTATTATTCCATTATTATTATTTATTATTATTTATTTATTTATTCCATTATTATTCCATTATTATTATTTATTTATTCCATTATTGTTATTATTCCATTATTTATTGTTATTTATTATTATTTATTATTTATTTATTTATTATTATTTATTTATTGTTATTATTATTTATTTATTTATTTATTGTTATTATTATAATTTATAAATCAATTCCATAATTATAATTATAATTATTTATTATTATTGTTATTATTATTGTTGTTATTGTTGTTGTTATTGTTATTCATTTATTGTTGTTATTTATTTGTTATTATTGTTGTTATTGTGGGTGTATTTGATTATGATTTCCATGTTATTCCATTATTATTCCATTATTTATTCCATTATTCCATTATTATTTATTATTATTATTATTATTTATTTATTATTATTATTATTCCATTATTATTATTTTTTGTTATTATTATTATTATTATTATTGTTATTCCGTTATTATTCTTCACAATTCCATTATTTATTATAATTCCTTAATCCATTATTATTCCATTATTCTTCATTATTATTATTATTATTTATTGTTATTTATTTATTGTATTGTTCTTTTAAGTTGCTAAAATGTTTGCATGTTTGTCATATTCAGCATTTTGTGAGTGTGCGAGTTTTTCCATATGTGTGTGTGTGTGTGTGGATATATATATATATATATATATATATATACAGGGTGTCTCAAAAAAATGTTCTAATTCACATTTACTGCTTTTTTTTTTTTCAGGTGTAACTACTGTAACAGAATGGCAGGAGATCAACTTATCTTTGAAGGAGAAAGTTTGTCCTTAAATTCTATTGGACCACCGGAAACGCCCACGGAAGTGCAAAGACGGTTAAGAAGGGTGTTCGATAAACAGCTTCCAACTCACCGGACCTTGCCCACATCAGAAGAGAAATTTGAAGCAGATGGATCCGTTCACAACGTCAACAAGAAACGTCCTGGACGACCACGGACATCCACCAATCCTGCAAAGGAAGAGCAGGTACAGGGAAACCCTCATCCGATTCCCACAGAAATCTCTACGACGACAAACGGCTCAGGAGACACACATCTCAAAAGAAAGC
>JABUQX010118447.1:0-22500 GCA_015478945.1 Trachelipus rathkii
CCTTCACTTCTCCGTTATCACACGTCCTAAAATATAATTATAAACAGATCGGGGAAATAAACACTCCTGCTCTCCACTCCTGTTTGCAGCCTCAAACCAGCTCATTCTCTTCTCGCAACTCAGTCTCTAACATTGACAACTGCATTTCTCATACAATAGCTTCTATTGCCTTCTCTTTATCATACCCCTCACTCCTATAATTCTCCTTCCATAGTCCTCAGAGCTTTTTCCTTGGCCACGAATTCAAATGCCTTTGGCAGGTCGATGAACGCACAAAGAGATTCTGCTGACATATTCCAGCATCTTCTCCGAGACCCTTCTTAGTGTGAATAAGGAGTTCGGTTCCTCTTTCTCTTCGCTATTTTTCTGTTGTTCTTCACCGAGTCTCGGCTCGACCTTCCCTCTCAGCCTCCTCTCCAAATATTCTTTCGATATGTTCGCCAGCATGCGTCCACTCAGTGAAATGCCTTCCTCATACCTCATTACAGCTCCCTGCATCGTAATTCTTACCTCTTATTATATCCGTGATGTATTATTGCTTTTCCCCACCCTTTACGGCACCTGTCACTCTCCGTTCCAACACTCTGTTTCACAAACTGATGATTCTCCCTCATTCAGCTCCTCTCCTCCCCTCCACACCCAATCTACATCACCTCCATACCTCTCCTGGGAGCTTTACCCTTCTTCTCATCCTTTTTGATAGCTCCCTCATATTCCCATCTACCGCTTATCTCTCCGCCTTCCTCCTCCTTTTCCTCCTTCCGTCGTGCTGACTACCAGCTTCTTTCTTGTTCTCCGTATTCTACATTTAGCAGATCTTCATAGTATTCTGGTCCACTCTATTATTTCTTTCTTCCGATCTCAACAGAAATCTCTCCGTTCTATCTTTCTATATTTTCTAGTACATATATATATATATATATATAGTATATATATACTTATATATATAATAATATATATATATATATACTATATATTTATATACTATATATATATATATATATATATTAATATATATATATATATATATATATATATATATATATTATATATATATATATATATATAATTATATTATACTATATATATTATATATATATATATATATATATATATTACATATATATATATATACGTATATTATAGTATATATACTATATTATATTATACTCGCTTACCTACTTAATCTTACACACCTTCATATCTATCCCCCGTTCCATACACTTATACTATATATATATTGATAATATATTTTTTAGTTACCTTTAAAAAATTTTTTTATGCATAATCGTTTTCGATTGTACATTTCACGAATAACTTTATAATAATTTAATAAGATCATTTTTTTTGGCCTATTGTTATAAAGTATTTTAGTAATGTTTTAATATTTTATTTGTTTAATTAAATATTTTTTTTGTTATGAAAATATTAATTCATATATGTATAGAATTAAAACAGTTCATTAAAAAAAACAGGCAGTATTTAAAACAAATTGTATTACTGATATTTAAACACTTGCGATATCCGCCAATTCCTTCGGGCACGGATTAGTCCTATTTTTAATGAGTTAAAAAGATAAATTGATAGCGGCTATTCTTCCTTTTTCGTTTCCAATTTTGCTAATCTTTTATATTTATGATGTAATAATTTCATTTATTTGACAAACTTTCGCCAAAATGACCAACTTTGAAAATATTATCGTAACATCGTGTGCAATTTGCAAAATTAGATCGTTTTCTATAATGTCAAATCGTGCTGAGCACAGAGCTAGCAGCCGAGTGCAGGAGTCCGCCTCTGATATATATACTACTATATAGTATATATACTATTATATATATATTATATATCATATTACTATTATAGATAATATATATATATATACATAATATATATAAATACTATGTAATATAAGTTAGTTAGTTATTGTACCACGACAATCGGGGGAAAGGTTACATATTTTATGTTTTTCCCGACCAGCGGGCCCATACAAAGTGGAAAGGTGCACAAGTTATCAGGGTGATTAGTAACCCCAGCCTCAGTCTTAAACCAAGTCAAGATATTCCAGCCATCAGTGGGCATGGCTAGGCTTCTGGACTCACAGACTGCCTACTGTCGCCGTGAGCGACGTCAAATAGCGATGTAACGGTTTGTATGTGTATTAAGAGGATCTGTCACCGTCCATGTATGTGTTGCTATCGATGAGTGACGGTGAGGGCTATTCGAGACTTAGTGTATCTAATACACTATGCCGTATTAAAACTGTAATGAATTACATACAAATCTCCTACAAACCAGGCAATTTTTCGCTTGTCCTCCTTTGCGTGGAACCTTAGTCGAAAGTACAAATTCCCGTTTGAACAGGACTCGAACTCGAACGACCCTAAGCGGTGCTAACCCGCACCAGCCTCTCAGCCCACGTGCAACGCACACGATCAACTTCACTTATATATAGCTATATATATATGTTACTATATATAATTATATAGCTACATATATATATAAGCTAGCTTACTATATTACTAAATATATATATATATATATAATATATATATATATATATATATATTATATAATATACTATTATATATATAGTATATTATATACTAGTATATATATATATTACTATTATATATGATAGTATTATATATATAGTATATATATATATATATTGACTATAATAATACTATATATATTATATATAACACACATATATATATATATCATCTATATATATTACTACCGTTATACTCTATATCATATAGTATATTACATCACTATATATCACCTATATATTCACGCCTACAATATGATTTAACGTCACCATAGATGATACCGAAAGAAGATTTAAATCACTGTATACGCCAAGAAATCCAGTACCGTAAAATCAGAAATCAATGGATCAATTATTTTTCATAAGCAGTTATTGAACCCTTTACGACAATCAATAGGAGGAAGAAACCGCTGAGCAACTCGCT
The DNA here is from genome assembly GCA_015478945.1 of Trachelipus rathkii. NCBI lineage: Eukaryota > Metazoa > Arthropoda > Malacostraca > Isopoda > Trachelipodidae > Trachelipus > Trachelipus rathkii. The sequence goes on from JABUQX010118447.1 coordinate 2,976, forward strand.
TAACGAATAGTTGTACCAATCGCTCCATTTGCAGATGTCTAATTTCTAAATACTGGAAGATGAACTAAGAAAAGGCAGAGAACGAGAATTTATAAAGACTAAAACGTTCAAATGCAGACTTATACGTGCCCAACAATATGTATGCAAAAGAAGAAGACTCGATAAACTAAGTGGTTAAAATGCGAAGGTGAAAACTCTGACATTCCGTTAGAAGCCATATATCATTCTTTCCCTTTCACAGAAAGGAACAAACTACAATCGACGGTTTTTCACTTCCATTCCTTTCGTAGTTTGGAAGTTATTGAAAGGACCAAATGGTTTAAACAACATAAGAAAACTTATTACTGAACAAAAGAGTTCCGCCAAAAACGCGTAACAAAAGCAAGCACTTTAATAGATCAGCAAAGAAAGAAATATTGTGACTGATTCTTAGTGTAATTGAGAGCTATCAATTATTATCCTTTCGCAATTCACAGCAATGATGATGAGCAAGAAACGTAAAAGACAAATTAAAACTGTAAAATTTATAGCTTTATACAATTTGTATTCTAATGATTATTATAAAGAACAATCAAATGAGGGTGGAATAATACAATGGTAGAATTAAATGAGGTAGGGGAAGGTAGAGAATTTGGAATTGCTTAAAAATCGTCCTTTCTAGCTTGCCCTCCCAGCAGTGAGTGTTCCGACTTCCGAGCAAACGTTTGCTTAGTTATAATTAAAAGGATTTCAGATAACAATTGTAGCAGCATGTTCAATGCACCGCGGCATCCTCCATTCCGCTACCTCCGACATCCCAATATTACATAACAATATTTCTTATTATATATATAATACTTATATACTATATATAATATATACTATTATATATATAATAATATATATATATATTATACTATTAACTATTATATATATACTATAGTATATATAATAGTAGTCCACTATAATAGTTATATATATTATGATCGGACAAGTTACTATAACGGCCCCAGACGGAACGGTCGAGCTCGGGATCAAAAAAAATTCACAGGTAGCATTTATGATAATTACATAAAAAGATGTTCTAGGGTCGAAATTGGAATTTTTTTTTTTTTTTTTTTTTTTTTTGACCTGTTCCAGGGGAGCGAATTGATATATTATATTATTTGTAAAGGTATTAGGTATTACACGGCAAAGTGTAGGGGGCTCGAGCCGACGGGGAACACAGCGGGGGGGACGCTTTTCCCATACCCGTAGGGACGGTGCGGCAGGGAACCCCGCGACACCAGAATACCAAAGCGGGGGTTCCGGAGACCCTCCCGGCAGGGGGGAAATAGTCCCTACCTCCCGTCAGTTCCGGAAGGCCGGATAGACCCGAGCTACCTGCACATTCGGTGCGGCTATACCCTTTGGCAGGTATTCTTTAATTACATTGTCCTTACTAACAATTTTAACAGGACTCCAAAAATGTATTCATTTTCCGCACTAAAATATAGTAATTTCTTATGAGAAATTGATTTTTTTCATTTGCATAGGATGGATTTATGTATCAAGAAGGCTACCTGTTGAAAATTTTTTTTTTATCCCAGACCTCCCGTCCGTGTGGGCGTTAAGTACACTCATTCTACCTATATATATACTAATATATTATACTATATGTCCACTCTATATAGCATTTATATATTACGTATATATATATTATAATAATATATAGAAGATATACACTATATATATATAATATATATAATTAGATATATATATATTAAACTTAATTAGTAAACATATTATATACTATAGTATTATATATATGATAAGTATATATCATATCATAGTACGTCATAAGTATATCATACATAGTATACTATATATACTATTAATATATATATATACGATAGACAATGTATATAGTTCATTACTTTTAATAATAGGAGCTGTAAATATCAAAGGAAAAAGAACAATTTCTGCTAAGAAAGATACGTCCATCTTGTTTCTCGTTATTTTGAACACAATGTGTGCAGCGGATTTGTATATGCCTGGATAATAAGCCGTTCGTACTCCCCCTCTGCCCTATCCAAATTCGCTTTCTCATGAACTGCTCGTAGTGTATTTCGAACGTGAATTGAGCTTCACACTTTTAATCTTCCCTTTTCTCAGCCACTTTGCGCCACGTTTGCCATGTCCACTGCAATGGTCGCAAGGCGTCTTTCGAGCACACAACCGCGACATGCTTTTGTCTTTATATAATTTCTTTTTCAGATTACGGCATATTGAGTGAAAAATAATGTTTTGGAGGAAAGTTCTTTATTATGAATGGCTTTTTTACTTTTACTGGAGGAAGGTTTTTTGGGATGTAAATTACAAAATGCGTGGTATTTATTTGCTCCGGTTATAAAAATTATAATGATAAAATATTAATTAAATAAAAATCATTAAGAGAACAAATTTTCTTTCGGTATAATGCTAAGAAAAGAACTTTAATACAAATTAACACCTTAAACATCTAATTAACAAAACTATTCAAAACACATTCTTCATTTATATATTATAATTTAATTTATAGTTTTGCTCTTCGTCATTGATTAATATTGTCAGTTTCGTTCAATTAACACATAGGCGTTTTGATCTTTATGAGCTTTCAGAAAGCAATAATATTTACATTTGTGTTTTGTCGTTTCTGGATAAGAATTACCTAACTTGCACGTCGCCAGTATTACTACTATTATATTATATTATATATCTATATAATATACCTATAATACGTATATATATAATTATATATATATATATATATAGCTACTAATATATACTACTACTATATATAAATACTATTACATATACATATATCTTATATATATAATATATATATATATAAATAAGTATATATTTATATATATATATATATAATAATATATATATTATAATATATATATATATATATATATATATATAGCGCCATATATATTACATACATACTTACTTACATATATATAAATATATATAATTATAATAGTATATATATACTAATATAGATATATACTACTACTATATAGTAGTATATGCTTATTATATACTATAATTATATATATACTATATAGTCCCGGAAATGTCTCGAATCCTATCCAGATATCGATTGGATTTTTTCCGGATATCGTAATTTTGTCGATAATCTTTGTTTAGAATCTTTCCTCTTATAAATATATTTTGTTCAAAAACGTTAAAAACTTTGACTTCGGCTAGTTTTTACACTAAATATTTTTACAGAAATGAAATAATTTTTTGATAATTAGGTATAAAACTTAACTATGTTTTCATTTTCTAAACCTAAAGGTAAACAGAAAGTGAATATTTGGTTCTAAAGACCGATAACATTTTGCAGTTTGTTCGTAAACCCGTAAATTTTTGAAATTTTTTTTTTTGTGGACTTCGCCTTTGTATGGATTTCAGACATTTAAGTATTTACTGTAACTTTTCTTCATCACTTTCCTTTTTTTTTGTTTTAAGCCGAATACCATAGGGTAAATGCAGTGCAGGTTGGCGTACATGCATGGCAGACCGCTTGCTGAAGCGTTCGCTTCAAATTTGCGCAGATGCGTGAGCGCGTTGCCACTATCACACAACCTACGGCACCGCCCTGTGGCCGCAGCGTGCATTTGAAGTAGTTTTTCAGCGAGCGGTCTGCCATGCATGTACGCCAACCTGCTGTGCATTTACCCTATGGTATTCGTTTAGTTAAAAAAGGAAATATATACGTAATTACTAAAAAAATTCTGTTTTCAAAAAAATTATATATCTATTTATTACAATAGTAGTATGTAAGATTTTTCACCTTTTATACCTTCCCACTACAATCTTTGTTAAAAGTTAGCTTAATTAGAATTTTTGTTTACATATCTTTTAATTTAAATGATATTCAATAAATTTTTCTTTTTAAAATGATGAATTTAGCATATTTTAAAGCTTTTTCTTGCTAGATTAGCATTTTTTTTTTGTTTTCTTCTATTTACCTAACCTAGCCTGGCAGAGCCTAACCTATTCTGACCTAATTTAATAAACCTTACATAACCTATCCTATTCTAACCTAACCTACCCTAGCTTAACCAGCCTAACCTAATCTAACATAAGTTAAATAACTAACCTAACCTATCATAACCTAAGCTAACCTAACCTGTCAAACTAAAAAATGAATAATCCAACTGGAAAAAGTTAAAAAAATTGCTAAATTTAGCTTTTTTTGTTTCTTTTTACTGCTAGATTTAGCATTTCCATTTTTTTGTTATTAAAAATCTTTTACATTCAATTAAAACATGTGTAAACAATAAAAATAAAATTAAACTAATTTCTAAGAAAGATAGCATTGGGAAGGTTTGAATTGAAAGTTCTTCTTACAGACTTACTCCTATCGGAAAATTTTGGTTTTCTCAATTCCCTACAAAAAATAAAATAAAAAATAAAAAATTCAATTACACCAAAAATATTTCGCAAAGAGAAAAGCCTCTCTCTCTCTCTCTCTCTCTCTCTCTCTCTCTCTCTCTCTCTCTCTCTCTCTCTCTCTCTCTCTCTCTCTCTCTCTCTCCTCTCTCTCTCTCTCTCTCTCTCCTCTCTCTCTCTCTCTATCCTATATATATATATTATATATATAATATATATATATATATATATATATATAATATTATATATATATATATATAATATATATATATATATTTATATTTAATAATATATATTATATATATATATTATATATACTATATATATTTTTAGATGTCTAGGCAAACGTCTAATTATATATATAACTAATCATATATATATGTAATATTTTATAATATATATATATAACTATATTATATATATAATATATATAAATATATAATATAATATATCCAATATAATATATCTAACATTGTAGGTCGGTAGATTTATTATTGATATTCCTTTTACTACTTTCTCTTCCTGAGATCCAAAAAATGGTCTAAGAAGTAAAATATTGGACATTACATTAAAGAAAACATCAAGAACAAAAGCACACGACACACGCCACACTACAAACACGCACACCACACACAACACACACACACACACACACACACACACACACACACCACACCACACACAACACACGGAAGGAACATTGAACACACCACATATCTTAAACACCGCGCATTCATGATCAACATTACCGTATAATATTACTATACTACTATATATATTATATATATATAGTACTCATATAGTATAATATCATATATATCTTAAGTTAATATATAATCATATATATATATATATCATAATAATAGTAATAATTATATATATATAATATTACAAATATTCTACAGGAGTTCTGTGGAGGACCAGAATCACAGCTAATCCAAAGGTTGACCATAGCTTCAATGCATGGCATGTTGACAAGTTGTGCAAGTCAAAACGGACGTAAGTTGGAAACATTAGATTGCAAAGAACGCTAAACCCCAGACTTACCAGTCCGAAAAACACACCTAACCTGTAATTGGCATACGCGGTTAAATCTGGGGTACAAAGACTTGAAGCAGAGGATAGGATAGACTTTTAGTCGGAAAGACGAATAGCACCAACTCTCTTCATAGAAGGAGGTACCCACTAGAGAGCTCAACAGACAGACACAGTGGGCCCAATGTGGAATAGGCTATATGTATACTGGAGACGAGACGCAGAGAAGAGAGCGAGAAGAGAGAGAGAGACGAGAGAGGAGAGAAGAGAAAGAGAGAGAGAGGAGAAGCGCACAGAGAGAGACTACGTATATACGGAGAATCGTAGACGTGAGAGAGGCTGCAAGAAGAGCACAGTCCTGTAGAGTTAACGGAGAATCGACCGCTAGTCACGCACGATGAAGCACTATCATGCACATGAACATATATCACAGCTGAGAGATTGCCGAGCGTAGACTAACCCAAGGCGATGCAACAATTCATCTTGCGCAGGAGACGCAATAAAACAGAAGGCATTGTTATAAGCGCGAGAGAAAGTGAACACTACATAGTAAAAGTTTGAAACCCACAGGTTAAATACCATAATTTTTATAAGAACATGAGTTATCTCACCGAGAACAGTGATGAGTGATGGAACGGGACCAAAGTTATTGACTTATACTACCCGAACAGCTCATACTGGACGAGCGGAACTGCCCTATGCCAAGAACAAGCATTCTTTATTAGGTCACGAGAGATGATAAGGACAGAGGAGTTCCGGAGTATATAGCTTGGCAGAAATGCGCTTGTTTGGAAAACAAAGAAAGCAATGAGAGTATCTGTCAATTACTATGCCGCGTCGATGAAGAAAACTAACGTCAAGAATATTAAAACAAATTAAGAGTGAATCTTGAGTAATGCCCCTGTGAGAGTATATATTAGAGTGATTAGCTGGGGCCATAGGATTCTGTTGGAAGTTCGCTTGATTCTCCACGTCTGAACGCTACGAGTAGTTGGCATTATGAGAAAGAAAGCTATAATCATAGATAAGAATAATTATGAGTATAATCGCAGAGGCTGATATCAAACATAATTAATTTACAGCAGTGAGTTTACAGCTTCAAGATAGTAAATTAGAACGCACATCACTAGACTTGTTTATATTATCAATCGACGTATTATTAAGAGTATAAAATTTGGTATACGTAGACTAGGTAGGAGGACAGCTCATACTATATATATATATAACTTACCAGAACCTCGTATATACTCGACTTAATATAGTATAAGTATATCAGATATGATATATATTATATGTGATTGCCCATTGTAGTTGATGAGCAGCTTCATTTCGCCTGCTAGTCTTATTGAACATTATACCCTGTGGACGTCGAAGTACCAGGCGAAATGGTCATAATGATCATGATGCACATCTATCTATTAAGACGCCAAATTCATCGTGTCGAATGAAGTATCAGAGGAAGCGGGATTTGTAGCGATCGTAACATACCATTAGACCCGCATATACATGAGTGACGTATTGAGTCCACATGAACGATACGACTAAGGACAGAGCAGCACTTGACATATGACGCTGGAGCCTTATTGGCCTTGACCTTGACTGGACCTTGACTTGTTGCGTCGAACCATAGCCGCGTTCAGAATCAATACATGAGAGACTATATACAGAGGACCGCACTTCCGAAAACTGTAGACCTGAACTTTTGATGCTATCGGTACATCTGTGTATCTCTATTGACCTCTTATCAGGTATGAGGACCGTATCGTGTTATCTTTTGTGAGGAGTCGAGAGCTCCATACACGCTCAGTTTTGGCAAGGAGCCCACCAAAACAGAAGCAATGTTGTCACTAGAATCAGTCATATTATGTTTTCAGCTCTCGGACACCCGCTAATTTTTGCAACCCTTCGAAGAAGGTTTGCGCCAAACGGTTGCGAAAGCAACCGTTGTACGTATTGCCTCCCTATTTTACGCCCCCCCCCTAACTTTTTCGACCATGGGTCAATTTTTGCCCACGGTAATTTTTGAACTTCATTTAGGGGCTTAGCCTTATTTTTGATGTTCTTAAACCTTTTTTGTCTTTCGCCCCTTTGCTTTCCAAAGTGACAGATACGCATGGGTCAATTTTGGACCGCACGTTAATTTTTTTGTCCTTCATGGTGTCAATTTGACAAACGGTGAATTTTTGATCCTTCATATGGGCTTAGCCTTTTGATGTCTTAACCTGTTTGACCATGATATTTAGGGCTTGACCTTGCCAGATACCATGGGTCCATTTTGGCCCACGCTAATTTTTTTGCCACTCGTGGCCCACCCGTCACATATTTCGTCCCTAACTTGAACGTATGTCTCTATCCTAACTTTGAACAACACCAACACACACACACAACCACAACAACACACACACCACACACACACCACACACACACACACACACACACCATTCACTACTGACACTTATACACACATTTCACTATGACACTTATACACACATTCCCTATGACACTTACACTGTTAGTATTTTTATAACACTTTATAGCATGACAGAAATATATCTAAAGAAAGTTACACACGATTGAGCAGGTGACCGCAAACGTTTTCAGAGTCCGCGTCCGCAGGTCAGCCCCGTCGCGAAACCCGCCTGCCGCGTGCGCCCGCAGGGAACTCTGCCCCGCCCCGAAACCCCGAGCAACCCTTACGCAAGATTCGGCCCGTCAACCGCCGCCGCGTGCGTCGGCGACGCAAAATTTCCCGCGTGAAACGAAAATTGATATCAATGTAAACTATTCAAAGAATTTCGTTTTCAAATATACTATGAAGTCATCATTTTACTACATTGTAAGAAACATTTTATTAAACACATATACCTTTACAATACGCTAAAGCAGTTAAATCAGTAAATCAATAGAGGTGTATTACCTAACACTAGGGGATTAGTATGCTTTTGTTTACTGCTTTACTGCTTTAACTCTCATGTTTTTTGCTGCTTTAACTTTCTGCTTTAAAAACTGCTTTAACTCATGTTTTACTGCTTTTAACTCATGTTTTACTGCTTTAACTCAAGATGTTTTACTGCTTTTAACTCATAATATTTATTAACATTTACATCCCCTTAAAGCAGTAAATCAGTAAATCAAATAGAGGTGTTACTAGGGGATTAGTATGCTTTTGTTTTTACTGCTTTACTGTTTTAACTTTCTGCTTTACCGCTTTAACTTTCTGCTGCTTTACTGCTTTAACTTCTGCTTTACTGCTTTAACTCATATATTTATTAACAAACATTATGTTTTCTTTTATATTTTTGTTTTATTAACCTTTTTATTATTATTTCTATTCTTTATTTTTGTTTTAAATATTCTTTTTTATTTTTAAATTTTGTAATATTTTGTATTTTAACACACAGGTTCTGTATCTAAACATTTTATTTTAATAAAATTGTACGAAATTTTATTAAAAACCCTTTTTATATATACGAGTTTTGGGGGTAGTAAAATCGCATTTTTTTTCAATTTTAAGCATTTATTACATAATCAGAAACTATAAAATCATTGCCATACAAATTTTTAGCATCAATATATTTTATCAAGATTAATTAAATATTTATAATTGACCTTGAAGCACAAAATGAAATAAATACAATAGACTCCCACTTAAATTAGAATATAAGGGTTGAAAAGGGTAAGACAATAGTTTTTACACAGCTTACATTATTATATTTTAAAAATAAGGTGATATAATGATATTCAATATAAATTTTTTAAGTTCAAGAATCAATCTTGTTGAACAGCATCGTTTTTGCTTCTTAAACGGAATCCAATGTTCCTGTTGAGGTTGATGATGACGAGGCAATGTATTGAATATGAAGCAGGTATCCTTCTCCAACTTTACAGAGTTTATTTCGTTAATAGCGAACACACCTAAAAAGCGATGTTCATTTTTAAACACCGATTTTTTTTCCTCTTCATTCATCTTTAATAATTCAAAAGTACGTTGCGTACTCTGTCAATTTCAATGAGTTGAGGATGCTCAAGATAGACCACTACAGTGATGGTTGATTGTAGACTTGATCCAAAAGAGAGACCTTAGTCCTAATGGTTGCCCTTTCCTTCAAGAATGTTTAAATGATAGGCGTTACAAGCTTGAAAGGTCTGCAGTAAGATCATAACGCATATAAATTACTATTCTTCGCGTATTCTTCAAGATTAAGCCTGTTCCGCTATCATTACATGATACAGTAAATTGGCTATTAAGTCGTAAAAAGGCGCGTACAGAGAGTAGGTCTCCGTTGTATATACATTTCAATAATCACGTCCGGTGAGGGTAGTCCATTCACATGTAAACTATACCCCTAAGGCCGAAAGGTGTGAATTTATCTAGGGTGACTTTTTATAATTCCCGGAGTAGGCATCATGTTCCACAATCCCTATTATTACTTTCTGTGGAAAATTTCCGTTCACAATGTTCTTGGGATATTCGATACTGCGAATATCCTTGAGTGAATTAAATATCTGGTTTCGCAACTCTCTTATAGGGTACTTTGCTGTAGTTTCAAAGCGAATTTTCAATTTCCAAATGTCGCTGTGGTGATAATTTTCACTTTTCTAACATAGAGATGCCTCCAGCAAGTTTTAAAACAGGGTTCAGGACAATACAGCCTGTAGCAGTAGGCTTAACTTTTATTTTAGCAGCAAAATTAAGGATTTGATCGTGATAAATGATTCTAGTAATCTACAGAATGGAGAATTGAGTCTTTCTTGAGAGAAGATATCGCCATTTAATCGACCGTAAAATTCATAAGTATTATTTATGACTTTTGCTGCTTTATCTATTATGTGCAGCTTCATCTTTGAAGCTATAAAAACCACAAGATTTGAGATGAGATTGTTTAGCATCGTCCCTGAATAATTTTAACAAATGTTCTATATAGCTTCTATAAAGGATAATTAGCCGCTGATGCACCTTAGTGAAGTTCCCGTTAAGATAGATCTTCCACCTGGGTGAAACATGTAATACACGGAAATTTTGATTCATGTATATACTAATATGGTCCATCAACCGTAGGAAAGATCTGTACCATCAGGTTTGGTCAATTTCGTTTTTACATATAAAAACCCATTAGAGGGGTCTAGGTATTGATCAGAAGTGCCTGGAATATTGAACTCTAGAGGAACATCTGTATTGGTAATTGAATGCAGAGGATTAATACTGATAAAGTTGGACTCGCTTACGCTAATCTGTGTAGGGTTCATTGAGAAGAGATCCAATTCACTCTTACAACAATCAGGGCTAGAAGGATGAAGGAAATGCATCTTGCATGTGCGAGCTCTGGACGTATAATGAACATTTTCATGAAAACCCTTACTTATATACACACATCGTATAAAAGTTATCAGTTAGTAATTAAATAGCAAATACTCAATACATTTTTTCTTTAGAGTTTTTTTTCCGCTTAGTCTTTTTCTTTATGACATTCTTCTTGACCCTCGACCCTGTCCTGACATTTTACGTCTTATTTTAAGCTTTAAAATCATCCAACATCTCATCTGAAACATCGGCTATACGCCTTTTTATTAATGCTGTACGACGATTATTTCCTGCAGCAATATCTTGAATAGTATATGCAACCTGTTCTTATAGCTTTTTACCTATATATTCCCGCCTTTCCTGAGTAGAGGCCTTGCACCTTCTCCCACTAGCTTGGCAAAAATCCACCAAGGCCATACCCCCCCTGCATTTTTGTTTCCCTGAATACCCTTTCTTCGTCCATTATTACAGGAGTATCTTTATTAAACACTATCTTTACACTGTGAGAGTATGTTAATGAATGAAAAAGTATATCTGACTACACCTCTTATATATTCTCTTATATATTCCATTACTGCATCTGTTTCTTTGCCTAAATATGCCACTTTGGCATAACAATGCACCCGTATGTAAAGGGAAAGATTTCCTTCTACATCTTTTATATGCACGCGTACAGAAAAATTTGATTTATTCAGAGGTAGATAATGAACAATAGGGAATGTTATAACTTTACTCTTCTTTGGGAAATAACTACTCTTCATAAAGGAGCTTTAGTATTACCTACATATTGATGATCATTTATATTTGTATATACATAAGCCATACCTGGATGATTGAGCATCTCAGATGGGGTACATGTATAATGCAGTACTCGATCTGCTTCATCTTTTAGTTCATGTGGAGTCATGCGGTTATTCTCCACAGATAGTATAACCCTCTTCAACATAGTAGAGATATCATGAAGTATATCCAACTCAGCATCACGTCTACGAATATGTTTACGCTGCCATGGTGATCGTTCGAGAAAAAACATGTTCCGGTCTCGTAGGTTTACATTTACTTTTGAACTTAAAGATATTATTACTTTATCTTCATAGGTACGCATTTCAGTTTTGTATACCAAGTCCTTACACATAATACTCATATCAAAGAGAACGTTTAAATGACTGAAAATAGCAGGCACCGATTTAAAATATGACCTCCGCAAAGTAAATACTTCAAAGAAGTATTCTTTTGTAGCAAATGTTGTCGTATTCACCTTTGGCAATTGTAGTCCTTTTCAGATAACGAGTATCTTCCACTTGCAATATAGTTTCAACACATTCTACACTTCTGTACACCCCCATCCAGAATAGATTGTGAAGTAAATTTTCTATGTCCGTATTTAATATCATTTCACATAATCCTACTTCGTATGCCTCTCTTCCAAGTTGTATAGGATTCATTAGCACAGTTGTAAAATCCGAGAGTTTATTAATCAGGATGTAAATCCAAGGAGGCTGAAGAAGGCAGAGTTATATAAAGTGGATCTACACTCTCCATGATTATAATGACAACTGATTAATGATTCTTAACTTCACTTGCTTTTATATAAGTATTAAACTTGGCAGGATATCCCCTCCATTTCACAAGTAACTGCTTTTTTTTCCTTTACCTGCTCGTAAGCTTAATATTTTTTCAATTTTTATATATATGATTTACAGGATTGAACCTTACTTTTTGTATTCTCGGTTTATAAAAATCCGCCTTTATTTTTTCACCATTTAAATCTTCCAGATAATATAACTTTAAACTATCAACGACTGAATGGTCGGATATTGTGGACTTTAAAAACTTCCGTAGTCCACACGCGATTCATATCCTTTCTAAACCTTTCTCTGTTCGAGAAACTCTTCATAATGTTTCCTTATTCCTGCAATTATCTTTTATTTTGTTTTCTTTTTTCACCCATATGCGCCATACGTCCTCTAGTTTTTGACATCTCTAAAGGAGTTGACTTTATAGTTCTATAGTAAGACCTGTTATAAGAATAAGCCGGATCGTCCAGTATATCGAATATTTTTAAAAGTATTCATTTTAGTAAAATACCTATGCATGCGTTCTTTAATAGTACGTTGGATTCTTTCAACTATTGCCGCTTTGTTTACGGAAAATGTATTGTAATAGATTATACCAACTCCCAGAGCATCTCCTGAAACTCTCGCCCCTTGAAATTCCAAATTCCTGAATTGTCCAAAATGATTTAAGGCTGTTCTCCCGCTCGTCTCTATAAATTTCAAAGTACAGCATCGGCAATCTGTAGCTGATCTTTTATCTTTTATTGGCCTCAACACAGTATCTAGAGTATACGTTCAATTGTAAAAAGTATATAATTGAAAACCTTCATTAAAAAGCTGTATTCATCTATTTCCGATAAATCTAACTGCCATATGCTTTCGAGCTGCGGATATAGTTTTCCGTGTAGGAAATTTTTTCTTACAGGTTTATGTAGAGTAAATGCCTCTTCACCCTCCAAATATGCTTTTAACTCTTTTTTCCCAATATTAGGATACCTTAAAGCAAACCTAGTGAAACCCCAAAACTATTTGGCTCCCTCAGATTGAAGTAATACTTATCAACTACCTCCTTCGCCTCCATGTTGTCTACTGACACAATGTGTAAGCGTTATAATATATATATATATTATATATTATATATATATATATATATATATATATATCATATATAATATATATATATATATATATAATTATATATTATATTATATACTATATATATATATATTTATATATATATATATATATATATATATATATATATTTGTCACAAAAATGTGTTATTAGGTCGCAAGGGTAAAGGAAAGAGAAAAGATTTAAAATACATTTACATCTTTGATAACACAACATTCACAGCTAAAATATATTATATATATTATATATATATATATATATATATATTATATATATATATATATATATATATATATATATATATATATATATATATATTATTATATCAATTATATATGTATATGAACATAATAAATTTAATCCAACTATGCCTATTATAAGGTGTTTTTCTTGTTCGTCCTCTGGTAACACGTTTAAATTTATCTGATGCGTAAGAAGTGCCTGATGGGCTTGAATCAGGTCTTGGCGTAACGGGTATATTATCTAAGTCTGCTAATCGCGTTGTATTTAAGATTAAACTTCTGGGAAAATTAATAGTCTGAGGTTCCTGTTTGATATCATTCCATCCTTTTACAAGGCCTTTCTTCCAGTTACGTGAGAGAATCAGCTATCAATCCACAATATTATGATTCCTTTACTATTTTCATCATCAATTTACGAATCTCCTGTTCATTCAAAGTTAATTGGTCTTTTAAAATATTATATAAAGCTATTCCTGATTAACGCACTCTATAGGGTAAGCTCTCCTCTAGGATATTTTAAAATTTATCTTCATTTTTCACTTCAAGTTTTATTCATTAGAATATCTACATTATCGTTAGCGAATACGTAGGGATGGTATGTAGATGCAGTCTTTAAGTCTATCAATTTTTTGTATGGCATTCCTGGTATGAGAGGCGTTTCTCATGGATGTTAACGTCTGAATTTAATATCCACACTTCTTTCTCATATTTGGTTATCTGTTCAACTTTTAGGATCATATAAGCTAGGAGGTAGAGGCTGCTGGAAAGATAATGATTCGTTCAATATAAGGATTCTGTTGGTGCAACTGTTGCTGCTGATGTGAAAGAGGTTGTAATAGCTGCATTGGGCTGTAATATTTGCGTGTATGGGGGCTGATGAATGATGAAACTGTGATTGTGGATTTGCACAGTGTGCGCAATAACCTGGCCATATTGAGGTTAGTGAATGATAAATCTGCGGAGACTGGTTTTCGTGTACAAGATGCTGTAATTTTTATACTTCATTTTTCTCATACTCATTATAATGGAAGTACAGCAAACCTTCTTCATTATGGGGGACTAACCACTTGTTATCAGGGGAGCTATACGGCAGAAAGAGTAATGCAGAAATACTCCTCTCCTCTCTGTAAGTAACTTCTTTTTTATTTTTCAAATTTTAATGTTGAGGGAGAGTTTTTAATAAATGAATGTTTATATAACCGAAACTCTTACCTTCTGAGGCCTGTTTAAAGGAACATTTCTTTTATAAGATTTAAACAGACTCCACATACCCACTGGATGAAATTTCTCATGCCTCAACTAAATTAGTTACGTTTTTCAGAATGGTTTCCAACTTTTTTAAATTTTTTATAAGAGGTAAATACTTTGCAACTAGAGCAATCATTATTCAGGTATGTATACAGTTTTCTATCTCATAGGGCAGAATGTTGGTACGGAGCAGCACCTCTGTGCGTGTTTTTGGGGTGAGTTCACACATCAAATATATAGCCGAGTTAGGGGGATCACAGAAGTAACCTCTTTAGTATACTTTTAAGCCACTCTTCCTTCCATGATAGAGTGGAAACATTCTATAGAGGGCTTGCCACATCACAATTGAGATTCTGAACTCATGTCGTCTTCCTCTGGCCAGAACAACAGTAAATACTGCGTGTTATTAAAAATGAAACCACACTTCGCTTATGCTTGCTTTGATGAAAAAATATTCTGTGTTATGAAAAAAACCGAGATATTTAGATGGTGAGAATAAACGACTGTGAACGCTTCTGCTATTTCCAAATTCAAATTGTGCATTAAATCATCTATAATACAATTACAATTTATGTGATCACCATGTATATATGTCCAGCTATCTGGACGGACCCTAATATCGTAATATGCCTTCGGTGAAATTGATAACATCTTTATATTCTTTAAAATTTTCCTGATAACGTTATAACACCATATTATTTTTACAGGTGCTTGTTCAAAAATCTCCATTTCCTTTAAAATGTTTAAATAGAAAGGTTTTACCAACAGCAACTGTCGCACCAGCTACAAGACATGTAGCCGGACTTCGGAACGTAAATTTCTCCACATCCATACCTCGTTAAGTGAATAATGAATAATGAGAATAATTAAAGCTGTAAGGCAGTAAAGTACATGTTTTTTAATAAAATTTCGTACAATTTTAATAAAAATAGAAATGTTTATATCACAGAAACTCTGTGTGTGTTTTATTCTTCATTACCAATTAAAAATAAAAAAGTATGAAAACAAAAAATAAAATAGAAATAATAAATAAAAAGTAAAAAACAAAAATATAAAAGAAAAACATAATGTAATAATATTATGAGTTAAAGCAGTAAGCAGAAAGTTAAAGCAGTGAAACGCAGAAAGTTAAGCAGTAAAGCAGAAAGTTAAAAACAGTAAAGCAGAAAAACAAAAGCATACTAATCCCCTAGGTAACACCTCTATTGATTTACTGATTTACTGCTTTAAGGTATGTAATGCTAATAAATATATGAGTTAAAAGCAGTAAAACATGTGAGTTAAAGCAGTAAAACATGAGTTAAAGACGTAACATGAGTTAAAGCAGTTAAGCAGAAAGTTAAAGCAGTAAAGCGAGAGTTTAAAGCAGTAAAGCAGTAAAACAAAGATCTACTAATCCCTCTGTTTACTAATCCCCTTGTTGCTATTGATTTACTGATTTACTGCTTTAAGGTTGTAAGTATATGTTTTTAATAAAATTTCGTTTCAAATATACTATGAGTCATTCATTTTTACTACAATTGTACGAAATTTTTTGAATAGTTTACATGTGATATCATATTTTCGTTCCGCTTTGGATTTTGCGCTGCGGACGCAAACGCGCGGCGGTTACGCCGGAAATATTGCGGCGCTGCGGGCGCACGCGGCGGCGGATACGCGGAAATATTGTGGCCTGCGGGTTCGCACGCGGCGGGCGGGAATATTGCGCCTGCGGGCGCACGCGGCGGGCGGTTCGCGACGCGGCTGACTGCGGACGCGGAACATCTGAAACGTTTGCGTCACTGTCTCAACTGTGTAACTCTTAAGATATAAGTGTAAATGCTTATAAGTGTTATAAAAATAATTGAGTGTGAGTGTCATAGTGAGTGTGATAAGTGTCATAGTGAATGTGTGTATAAGTTCCATAGTTGAATGCTTGGTGTGTGTGTGTGTGTGTGTGTGTGTGTGTGTGTGTGTGTGTGTGTGTGTGTGTGTGTGTGTGTGTGTAGGTGTTCAAGTTAGGATAGATACATACATGCGTTCAAGTTAGGAACGAAATATGTGACGGGTGGGCCACGAGTGGGCAAAAAATTGGCCGTGGGCCAAAAATTAACCCATGGTATCTGGCAAGGTCAGGGTAGAAATATCATGGTCAAACAAGGTAAGACATCAAAAAGGGCTAAGCCCCTAAAGGAAGGACTAAAAATTACCGTGGTCAAAATTGACCCATGAAGGGCAAAAAATTAAAGTTTGGGCAAAAATTGACCCATGGTATCTGTCAAGCTTTGGAGCAAAGGGGAAAGACAAAAAAGGTTAAGACACAAAAAATAAGGCTAAGCCCCTAAATGAAGATCAAAAATTACCGTGGGCAAATTGTTTCAAGTTAAAATAATAAGGGGCGTAAAATAGGGGGGCAATACGTACAACGGTTGCTTACGCAACCGTTTGGCGCAACCCTCCTTCGAAGGGTTGCAAAAATTGGGGTTGCCGAAAAAATTAGGGTGGCCAAAAAATTAGGGTTGCCAAAAATTAGGGCTGCCAAAAAATTAGGGTTGCCAAAAAGGTCAAGGTCAAAAAGGTCAAGGTCAAAAAGGTCAAGGAAAAAAATGTCAAGGTCAAAAAGTCAAGGTCAAAAAGGTCAAGGTCAGTCAAAGGTCAAGGTCAAGGCCCAAAAAGGTCCAGGATGGTCAAGGTCAAGGTCGGTATAGGTCAGGACGAAGTCCTAGGATTCTGCGGGGGTCAAGGTCATTTACGTCCAATATCCCCTCCCTACTACTTGTAGTCTTTAGTCTCCTGTAGAATTGAAAAGGTATGCTTTGTGCCGTTTCAGAATAGACATATCTATCTGGAGTGCACGCTTTCAGTGAGATAAGACGGTAAAATCCTGAAAAATCCAAGTGTAACTGTATAAATAAAATTTATTTATAAAATTAGTCAAATTTTTAGCATATCGATTGAATGACTAAACTAAGATTGGTGAGTATGGATCTATGCCTCATTAACTTCCTCTCTAACTGATTTGAAAAATCATAAGAATAGGAGTTGCAAATGTTTTATGCCTTTTCATTTTACATTTATTATGACATAAGGTATTCTCATTTTTTCATTAACAGAAAGCAGAAGTTTCGTTGCAACTCCCATAATGCTTGAAAAATTTTCACCGATGTTTGCGCGTATATCTATCAAATCAAGCATCACGTTTTCGATATGATTAAGAGCAGCTGTTGTCCCTAATGATGGAGACTGCAACGCAATACATATTGGAAGAGTGGAGAGTAAAGATGAAGTAATAATTAAATTTATAACAAATTCGCTCGTGATTGCAAATTTCAAAAGATTTAAGGTATTTGAAAAAGGTTTAATATCTTGATCCACCTCGAGCTCCTCTGAAGCTTCAACAATTGCTTTAAAAGTTTCTCTAAATGATAATAATCCATCTTAAATTTCCACCCACATTCTCTTGCATATTCGAGTTAATTTTGTTCATTTGTTTTGGAGGAAATCTTTCCAATGTTACTATTAAATAGTTGACCTCCCTTGGCGACTTAAATCAATGCCCAGTTGTGTTCACTATTCAATGTGTCAATAAATTTTTTAATGTATTGTACTTCACACTAATGTGAACATCAATAAACTGTATATTTTCGATAGCTTGAACACATTTAAAACTTTTCTTCATTGCTGCTGCACCATTAAATTGTTGTTCAATCAGAAAGTCCCTATTTATTTCTCCCTTCTTAGTATTTCTTCCGCTAGAGATCCTCCCTTCGTGCTTTCTACCAGGGCTGCGGAGTCGGTAAATTTTTTGCCGACTCCGACTCCGGCTCCGCCTTTTTAAAATTACCCGACTCCGACTCCAACCATTTAAAATTAGAGACTCCTGCTCCGGTTCAATCATTTTTAATTACCAGGCTCCGGTTCCTATTTATAATCCTTCTCCATTTACACATGAAATCAGTAATTCTCTGTTACAAAATTTTAATGGTATGGTGAAAATGAATGTTTATTGATAAAAACTTAGAAAATATTTTATAGAAAATAAGATTTTTATAAGAAATACAAAAAAAGTACAATTCACTTTCCTCATAAATTTTATTATAATTCCTCTTTGAATGATGTACATTTATGTAATATTAATTTAATTAAATTAAAAAAAAAAAAAATTAAAAACAGCAAAAATAAATATTTCAGTTTCATCCTAAAGTTTAAAATAATTCCTCTTTGAGAATGAACTGCCTGAATGTATGTAATATAATTTTATTCAAAGATTTTTTTTTTATTAAAAAAAAAATAAACTAAAAAAATAATAATTATTCACTTTCTTCCTATATTTTCAAACAATTTTTCTTTGAACGATAAACTAACTGAATGTGCCTGTGTATTTGTAATAATTTCATTCAAAACAATTGTTACTTAAAAATAAAATCGCTTTAATAAAATCCTCTTTTAATGATGTCCTTAGATACGATTTTATTATTTTTAAAGCAGAAAATAAGCGCTTGAAATAGGAACAAAATGTAACGTGTAAGGCGTCTTGCAAAATTTAGGATAGCAATTGATTGCCTCTTAAACTGTTAACTTTGATTTTCGGTCTGATTTCATTATTTCATCAAATGCCTTAT
>JABUQX010118449.1:0-2500 GCA_015478945.1 Trachelipus rathkii
ATTACTCTGTATATCAATATACAAGTATTTTTATTATAGATATTTATATAATTATATTACCAACAATTATTAGTATATATAATTATTATAGATATATATATAAATTATATATATATATATATATATAGTATATATACTATATATATATATATATCTATACATATATAGATATTTATATTATTTATATATATTAACATAGATATATATATATTTATATAATATAAGAGGAGAGAGAGAGAGAGAGAAAGAGAGAAATATATATATATATACTATATATATATATAATAAATATATAATAATATAAATATATATTGAGCCTGTATATATATATACTATCTATATAAATAATATTATATACCATATAATATATATAATACTGTAATATATATATATTATATATATATATAGTCTATTAGTAATAATAATTAATAACTATTATCTGAATCCATCATATATATATATTTCTCCTTATTATATATTGTTATTAATATATAATACTATAATATATAGTATATTTTTATTATATATTGTGTTTGTAATATACTAATATATATATATGTATATATATATATTATATACTATTATGCTATATATATATAATATATAGTATTACATATAGTGTATTAGAAAGGCATGTTTAAAATTAACATGATATAGATTATATATATATTTATATATATAGTATTATATAGGTTATATATATATTTTATGATATTAAGACTAATTATATATATATTTAATTTATTATATTATATAGGTAATTATAATATATTTATATATTTGTTGATATATAGTATATACTAATAAGCAATTTATAGTACCAATACTCTATACTACTACTTACTCTATACATAATATATAGTTATATTTATATCATATAATATTATATATATATATTATATAATATATATATAGATATATATATATATTAATCCTCACCTAGTATATATTAAATTCATCTCTTCAGGCTTTATACAAAAAATGATACCTTTTTTCTTTACTTTTCATTTTTTGATCAAATAAACGACCAATCAATATATAACAACTCAACATTATAACAAAAAACGCAACAATGACAAGAGAACATACACATATAAACAATAAAAAAACAAGACTATGACATAATCTTTTTATTCAAAAAAGGTAAAAAAAAAATTATATAAACTTGAAACTTGGGAAGAGAAGGTGGATGATCATTTTTTTGAATGGTTCTTAGCAGAAGGCAGAAATGCATGTTCTCGTATTCAGTTGATACGATGATTATCTTAATATATAAAATATTAGAACAGGGCAAAGGACTAAATAGTATTCCTTTAACATCTCTCTTGCGCCTCCACCACACCACTTAATATATATATATATTTATTATATATATATATATATAATATATATATTATCGTATATATATATTATTATATATAATGGGGGAACTATTATACTTATACTAGTAGTACTAGTACCAATATAGTTATGTGTGTTGATAGTGGTGTGATTGTGTGTGAGGATGTGCATGTATATGTGTATTTGTGTGAGTGGGTTGAAGGTAGGCACAGTCCTAATGAAAGTAAGATCACCTCATCCAACCCAATGAGTATTAGAAGTGCGAGTTTGAACTTGAAAATTATTTTGCGCTCCAGCACCCATTGATCCTTTCCATTGTCACCTCGTCAATACAGGTTTTTTGTAGCATCTCCAATTTACCTTCAGGCACGTCTGGCATTAACTTCCTTCACACATATATAGCGAAAACTTAACTTCTACGCTTACACATCTCCACACCCTTTCTTTATTTCCCCAACTATCTCAAGCACATCATCTTTTTGGGAGTTAGCTTCCTTTCCTAATGACTTTTGTAAAAAATCTTCTCGCTGCTTCCAGACCTCAATCTTGCTTTGGAATACAGTAGTTTCAGCATAGTTTTTGTTAGATGTTACTTATTAATTCTCAGTTAAATAAGGACATTTTCCTTATGCTTCTGGCCTCCTAGATCTAGCAGAAGAGAAAGTACCCCAACAGCTTTATATATATATATATCATATCTAATGTTCTTATATTGTATATATCTAGTGGTTTATATTTCTTTAAAGTAATATCTTTGCAGAAGAGTATATAATATTATAGTGATGTTAGTATATAAATGTTAACTTATGAGTTTAAATGTATATTATTCTGGTGTTAGATATTATTATTATATAATGCATTAATTTATGTGATATCATATTATATATAGTCATAATTATATTAAATTATAATAACTTATATTCGAATTATTATATATATAATAAATTATATTATATTAGTTATTATATATTATTATATATATATTATAATAGATATATATATAATATATATTACTGATAATTTTTCCTTGGAATATTGCTGTAATCGTAATTAACACATTACGAAATATATCCTAACAGGAAATGCATTCTTCGCATTCATTAAGTAAATAAGCTGCCTTAATCTATATGCCTATATAATATATAATATATATATATAT
>JABUQX010118449.1:5000-30000 GCA_015478945.1 Trachelipus rathkii
TTTATAGAGAAGAGAGAGAGAGAGAGAGAATTCAAAATTCTTTCACATTTCAATTTTTCGTACGTTTCACGTGACGAAAATTTCGTACCTTTAAAGCCTTCGTATCTTTGCTTTTGTACGACAGGTATGATGCCAGACCTTTTCGTGTATATATTATATTGAATATTAAGTTTCCCTTAAGATCTACACTATCACCTAATCTCGCAAGTTCTATTGCAAATCGTATTTGTTAAATAAGTTGTTTTAAATTAGAATTATATATAATTGGTATTAATAAGAATGATAAACAACCATTCTTTAATTGTGTTATCTTTTTGTTCTATTTCTTTTTTTTCCTTTACCTGAAATTTTAAATAATTATGTTACTAAACCATTTAATACTTATATAAAGTAACTCTCAAAAATATTGGGTAGGATCTAACCTACTTTGCCTACCCTATGTATACGCTCCTTATAATTAATATATATTATATATTAATATTAATTACTTATATATATATATAAAGACGTCTTCTAATTTGATATATATTATAGGTACTATAGATATCGATAAATGAAATAAATACCTGATAAGTTGAATACTATCATATATATTAATATTCTATATATATATATACTTCTCTTCCCAAGACTAGGAGTAGTGAGCAAAGCATGAGCACTGTGGAAATCAGAAAGGTAATTCTTTGCTCAGTAGTGCAAGTGAATGAGTTTCTATCTCATACGATTAATAGTTTTGCCGATCCGGTTCTTGTTTCATCTCCATCAAGAAAAAAAAAACTTTATTTTATAATAAAGAGCTTTGCAGCACCCATAAAAATTCAATAAAACAGTTCCATATTATCTATTTAAAATCTATATAATCTAACGTAACTTAACTTGACCTACTTAAGGCCTTAACCACATATAACTATATATATATATTAAATTATTATATATATATATATTATATATATAGGTATATATATATATTATATTTCTCTGAGTATAATATAGTATATTTCATATGTAACTGTTAGGGTACGAGTGTAATTTATTAGGTTGTATCAGTATATATTTCTATTTTCCCATTGTTTCATAATATAATATCAAATTCACGACAATATATAAATGTGCTGTAGAGAAAAAATTTTTTCAACCTATTCTGTCGCCTCGATTTGTTATGTAGCATTTTATTCGAAAACGTGACATTGTAGAAAAAAACTTATTAGCTTCAGTACAATACGACTTCACCGCATACAATAGCAAAAAAGTCCGCGAAAATAGTAGGGAAGACCCATGAGCCAAAGCGAAAAGAATCCCAGGCCGTTTTAATATATTCCATATATACCTAGTATATTATAATATATAAAGTATATAATATATATTATTTATTTATACTCTAATAGTTATATATATATAATAAACGAATATACTCTGGAACATCAATTGAATCCTCTCGTTATATATTATTTGTATATACTCGTATCATATATTATATTATGGTATATTATATATAATATATCTCACGACTACCTATAATCTGTGTTGATAGTGTTGACATTATAGCCAGTAAAAAACTAGACTTTTTCAACAACTTTATTTAGGTTATAAAAGCTTTCGTTATAATTTCTATATCATTGTGAATCTAAAAATTCAGGGATGGGGAGTCGAAAAAATAAATCTTACTACGAGAGCTCTTCGACTCCTAGAGTCGGATATTTATATAATATGAACAGCCCGACTCACCGACTCACATAGGAGTACGTATTTTAAAAGACTGGAGACTCGACTCCCGACATGCCCAATGGAAATTTCATACACAC
Organism: Trachelipus rathkii; assembly: GCA_015478945.1. NCBI lineage: Eukaryota > Metazoa > Arthropoda > Malacostraca > Isopoda > Trachelipodidae > Trachelipus > Trachelipus rathkii. Next base: position 6,803 of record JABUQX010118449.1, read on the forward strand.
ACATTATGTATGTATATATTAATAGTATCCGTCGCTGTCTACATTTCGTGATTACAAACAATAATATTTTTTTAAAGGTAATTTTTATAAAGTTTTTTTGCGGTGTAAAAATAAATTAATCAGAGTTACCAACTTAAATGTCTGTCAATCGGAAAAAAATGTTACCAAAAATGAATGGCTTACTCAATAAACAAAAAACATAATAAAAAATAGCAACCTAAAATCAATACTATGGTAGATTTATGAGATCTTTTCCACTATGCCACAAACCTTCTGCGGCCTATGCTCGTGATGCATAACAGATTTTGTTAATTCATAAAAAAAAAAAAAAAAAAAAATTTCAACATAGTTGCAATCATATTTGTCGAAAAAATACTTTAACATTTCACTATTTTCTTTTATATAGCTTTTAAATATCGTTGCAAGTTTTATATTAGATTTTAAAATCAAATTCTAAATCTTTCGAAAGTAGTTAACAAGATACTGTATATTAGAATCTGAGGATCTAGCAGAAGATTTACTAAATACAATTTTAGATAATGAAGTATTTAAATACTGCCCAGTTGATGATATCATTATTATTTATTAGTATTATAATATATATTTTGAATATATTATATTAATGTTTTATATATCTTCTTTAATATATATATATATTTTATTTTAAGTAAGTTATATATAAGGACTGTATTACTGTTAATTTTTCTATGCTCAGTGACTTCGTCTATTACTATATATATATATATATTCATATTATATACCTATAGTACTCTTTGGATCATTTATAAGTGTTGGACTCCCTGCGGCTAATATTAGGGTTAGGGTTAATTAGGTTAGGTTAGTTTGGTTGGTTAAGTTAGGTTAGGTGAGGTTAGTTTAGGTTAGGTTAAGTTAGGTGAGGTTTCACAAATTTAATGTATTTACCCTAAAATTATTAAATACAGAACATAAATTATTGTGATTTTTCCGCTCCTGGGTCAACCACTTAACGTAAAATAGCTATATATCTAATAAATACATACTATACTACTAGATATATATATTACAGTTATGTAATATCTTATTACCTCAAATATGATATATAATATTTATTGTACTTTATAATATTTATTATATATATAATTATAATGTATTAGTCATATACTTATAACCATATATACTTATATATATAGCCTTATATATAATAATATATATTATATTATATAATATAATAATTATTATATACGTTAATTTTAAATATATATGTCATATATATTATATATATATATATATATATATATATATATATATTATATATATATATATTATTATATATATATAGGGCGTCTATAATTATATTATTAATATTAATTATATATATAAATATTCATATATATATACTATAATATTAATATTAAATATATATTTTAAATATTAATATATTATACTATATATTATATATATTTAATTTATATAATATAGTGATTATATATATATTGATTATATGATATAAATTATATCAAATAAGTGGCGTAACTTGTTGAGTGGGAAATGGTATATGGGTTTGACTCTAGATTCTCGACATTAATATATATAATATTATAATATAGTTACAGTATTATATACTATATTATATATATATACTATATATTTATATTATTAAACTAATATTAATTATTATATTATTATTCTAATATATATATATATAATAATAATATATATAATATTAATAGTAATATTAATATTAATATTGATATATATTATATATGATAATAAATTATATATATATATATTAATTAAATTTAAATGTTTATCTTCTAATCTTTAAACACAGTATGATTTATTCTACTTCGTTAGGGTAAAAAAATATTAAAGTCACCTGTTGGGAATGATTTTAAAAAATAAAAATAATTATAATAAAATATACGAATTATTGTAAATTAAATTGTAAAATTTTTATAATTATGTAGCTGAAGTCCATTCTTCTCGTTTTTTGGCTTGCAAAAACTCAAGGTGCGTTTCCAGAAGCCCGACTGCAGCCCGAGCGGGCACATCACACAGTCGCACATGCATCGTTTCCAGCGCCGTCTTGCGCACTTCTCCGTCAGTAAACCCACAAGGTCCAGGGCGCCGTTGTAAATTATCCGATTTGGAATTAGATTAAACGGGGGCTGCGAGGATTACTTTGTTTACAAGACAAATTTCTTAACAAATAAAGCGTGCGGAAATGCTTGCCAAAAGTTTTTATATAAGAATTTTATAGTTACTGTCCCATGAAGTGAACTAAATATATTGTTTATATTATTTTCATAATAATAATAGAGATATATATATAATATATATATATAAGTATATAAGAGAGTAGTAGTCAAGGGGATATTGGAGGAATATACATAAACTGACTCTTGACCAACGCGCTTTTTTACTCTTACCGTTGACTGACCTTGACCTTGGACCACCTGACTTTTGAGCCCAAATTTTTTTACCTGCCGTTGACCTTTTTGGGTCTTGACCTTTTTGGACCGTTACCTTTTTATGGACTCAAACTCCCTGTTGGTCTATTTCACATGGAGGTTCATTTTTGGCCTCCCTCATTTAAGGCTAAGGTCTCTGCTTCTATCAGTGACCTGGCTATCGTTTTGGCAACTCCTAATTTTCACAGCAAAGGACATTTGTTCCCTAACTCATCAAGGGGTTGCGCAAAACGGTTAGCGTAGCTAACCGTTTGTACGTACCCCACCCTAATTTTTTTGACCACACCCTTTGGGTCTCCTAATGGGTAGTTTTTTGTCCCACTCTCGGTGATAAGATTTTTTTGGTCATAATCCTCACGTTTAGTTGAGGCTATAAGACCCTTTTGATGTCTATACTCATTGTGAACTTGACCATGATATTTTCGACTGTGAGCATTGCCATATACCATGTGTCATTTTTGTACACCACTCGGTAAATTTTTTGCCCACCCGTTTAGGGGCTTGAACGTTTTTGTATGTCTTATCTTGTATTACATGTATTTACGGACTTTACACTTTGTTCCGTATATGTCATGTGGGCATTTTGGTCTTCGCCGAATTTTTTGGCCCGTGTCCCACCGTACACATATTTCGTTCCAAATCATTGAATCGCATGTATGGGATCGTTTACTAACTTTGGAATAACTACACACACAACACACACACCACACACTCACACACACAACCAACACACACACACATCACCACACACACACACACACACATACTACACACTACACACACTCACACACACACACACACACACTTACACTTATCAACATTCACTTGCACTTATTCACTATGACCTTATACATATTTACCATAGGACACTTAAACTATATTTCACTTATTATCACGTACAAACCACTTACCAACCCTTTTGTTATTCTACGGTCAATTTGATGTCCTCACATGATGCTCAACTGAGCACCAACTTTATGCCTCACCTTGAATTTCATTCTGGTTCAGTTCTGATATACAATGATGGCTTTAAAAATTTAATGGCTTCATACATTTATGGTGTCATCTTGCGGTACCTATTTGTTTGGTATTACATTAGCTTTTTGATGTACATCAGATTTCTTGATGGTGCAAACTTTGAATAGTCCTCTCTCCAAATACACTCTGTAAGGAGTATCTAGTGGATGTTCTATTAGTGTTCGTATGAGTGAGTGATTAGATGAGTTGCCAGGTGAGTGCCGTGAGTGCCAAGTGAGTGCATATGAGTGCCAGATGAGGCCAAGTGAGTGCCAATGAGTCTAATTGAGTGCTACTATAGTGCAGTGAGTTGCCACTAGTGCCAACTTGGTGCACTTTTCAGCATTTCTGCCCTCTCTAGAGCCAGAATAGCCCACTCATGCGGGATTTTATATGCTTATCCCTAGCTGTTATAGGGCTAATGACGTGATTCGATTGGGTGTATATTACAACCTGTAGGATGGCTTCCTACTGATGAGTTAGTCTTTTCTATCACGGTTGCTCATAGAAACATAATATATTGATCAGTCATTATGTATAGTCTAGACAATATCTTAATATAAGTATATTATTAAGTATATTTAATATTTAATATAGTATAATATAAGTATATTGTTAATTTATATTTAATGATTTTATTAAGTTTTTATATTATATAATATATATATTTATATATATATAATATATATATATATATTATATATATATTACTTTCGATACATGCATTAAAAACATACAAGTAATGATATACTGATTCGAATTACATTTAATTATCTCGATCTCAGCTATGATACTTATAATTGCATTAGATCTTTTACTTACACATACATTAATACCAATTTATACTTTTACATTAAATACTTTGATATTTTTTATGCCGTTTCAACTTTTGTGCCTTCAATACTTGATGCCGGCAGCATTAATAGCACTCAGCATAAAGCCTCAGCATTGAGGTCAATTTTGAAGGTTACATCTTATTGTGATGACTTCATCTTTTGATGAACGGTCTTCTTATGATACCATACCTTATATTGATGATTTCATCTTTGATGAAATCATCTTTGAGCTCATTCTCTACCCCTACATCAAAAGACAGAGTTAATATTTATAAGTCTTCCCCTAGATTCATTGAAACGTCTTAAACCACCAGTGGCGCAGTGCGTTGCGCCCTCCTGCTCCTGAAGCCGTAGAGCACATCCCGCACCCGGCCGGTGCGACCGCCGCGGTCCCCGCCCGTTCCGCATCCCCGTCGCCTCTGCGCGTGCCCCGTACTACACGCAGTAATATTACCCGCCGCGCGTGGCCCGCAAGGGCGCCTCAAAAAAGTGATCCCGCCGAATAAAAAACTGATGGACTTTGAGGTTAATCAATTGTTACCCCATAGGGATAGAACACAAAAGATTGCTGCAAAGGTTAACTTTAAACTATTTTAATTAAGATATTATTTCTTTTATATATATCAATACTTAAACATTTTTTATTAAAAAACAGTTTCATCGAAACTAAAACTGTAACTCATTACAATTCTTTTATATTATTTTTCTAAATACTCTTTTTAATTTAAAATTTTTAAAATGTATGTAAGACAGAAAAACCAGAGTGTCTGACTATTATAAACATTGTATTTACTACAATTTGTTACGAAATTTATATTAACAATTACAATTAAAGTTAACTTTACATACCCTTTTAAAAGCAGTTTAAATCAGTTAATCCTATTAAGAGTGTTCCCTACGCTAAGAGGGGATTTAGTATGCTTTGTGCTTTACTATGTTTTATACTAGCTGCTGTAGCTTATTAGTGTTGACTGGACTATATAAACGTACTTATCATGTTTTAGATGCTTAATACTCATGTTATTTAGAAATGGCAGAACCAGTAAAATATGTTTTTAACAGTCCATTACTTATTTAATATATACAATTACATACATTCTAAAGCAGTCAGTAAACTCTCATGTAAAACTATTCAATATTAGAGAAATGTGACTTACCTTTAGACTAACAGAGGCTATAGATTAGTATGCCTCTCATTTGTCTGTTTTATATTGCTTTTATTAGTTAATTATTAGATAAAGTTTTTACTCCTTTACTCATGTTTTTTCTCTTTTATTTATTACTACTAGCTCGTGATTGATTTATAACTGCTCTTTAATAAAGTATGCATAGCTTATGTTTTTTATTTTTTGGTTTGTAAAAAACAGCAGCAGGTGTATGTAATAATTATTCATGTATCTATTTTTATTTTTTTCTTCAACCGATTTATTATTATTAAAATTAGTATCCTTTACTTCTTACCTATTTATTTTATTTAGAACAACAAGATATACTACACACCACCGATCACACACACACAACATACATCACACACACAGCACATCACCACTCCACCACACAGAATTTTGCTATACCTTCACCTCACTAGCCAACAAGTCTTTCACTTAGCATACACTCAGAATTTACATTATCAAAACTAAAGTTCTTATTATAAAAAGTAAAGATAAATTTATTTCCAAGGATGTGGGTGTAGGGGCAATTGTTGTAAAAACTAACCCTATCGTTGTTGTGGGAATATATCCTTCGGTTAGTAAAGTAATGGTAAAATGGGACCTAATATTTTACCCACTGTAATAAGCCACATACTATGTTAGGTTAGGTTAGTTTAAGTTAGGTTAGGGCTATAAAATTGTATGTGTCAAGAGTGGGCCTTTATAGAGAAGGTGTTTTGTTTCAGCAGAAGGTAGTACCAAGAGGGGAGGCAACCGGTTATATTCCCTGAGGGGCTTTATTTTGAACCAACTTCTGGATATTGCAATGTAGATTTGCTGGCGATGTGTAATTTAGAGGGGACGATGATATTGTCTGTATAATATAGAGTTGGTTTCTTTGCTGGCCAAAGTTTGTTCCTGTTATCGCTCTCATGCTTTTATTTTATTTTTGTGTGACTTTGGTATGTATATATTGTTTATGTGGCGAGTTGAATGTTCATTTGTGATGTCGAAAGTCAAAGCCCAAGGATGGTGGCATTTGCTTCATTAAGAGGTTTTATTTGAAAAGGTAATTTGTTGGATGAAAATTTTGATTCAATTTCCGTATCAGGTGATGCGTTAGTACGTTATCGAAAGATTTTTGAGGAGAAGTGCTGTATTCTGTTCGTTCCATCGACTGCTCAGTTGATTATAAAACTGGCTGTAACTAAGTTTTGCTGTTTTTGGAGGGGCTTTGAGCGTGATTGTTAGGCGGTCTGCATTTAGCTATTAATTTTTATAAAGGGGGGGATGTGGGGTATGGAAGGTCGTACATAAAATGAGATTAAAATAAGTGTTTGCGGAAAGGATGGCGCCTTGATGACGCCCATTGTATAGTTTGTCTCGCGGCGAGCGAGTATAGGACTTTGTTATACTTTAGCCGACGACCTGATAGAAAGTTGATCTATTCTTTTTTTGTCCATTAACGGTCATGATTAGTATATTATTTTACTCTATTAAGATGTGATGGGTTGCGACTGGTCAAATGCCTTGATTGATCTGTTTATTGCTTCTTAGAAGTGTACGAAAGGAGCGGAGATTTTGGTTAAAGTCAATCAGGATGTGTTGTGTTAACTTCACTTAGGAAGTAGTTGTGAGTGTTTTTTGTCTGAGATCATGTTTAGTTGGATAAAGGGAATGAAGGGAAAATTCCTATGACGAATTAAATTTTCTAATACTTTGTATTGGTGAGAGAGTGAACGAGGGTCAATATGAAGCCCGATCGTTAAGGTTTACCAGGCTTTTTAATTTATAGGATGATGTGGGCCTTTGCTTTCAGAGTGGTTGGGGATTGTTTGTTCGCCATGCGTGTTACAATATTTAGAATGAGAGTTGCAATAATTTTCTGGCTGCTAACCGTTCGAGATGGATATTAGATATTTTGTCTGGCCTGTTTTTTGTTTTTTTAGCTTTTTTTATTAATATTATTAACTTCATTTAGAAACTTCTAGGGGAGTCTTCTTGATTAGATTTGAAATTTTTAATAGTCCGCTCAATTGTTTGCATATTGATGGTATTGTGGGTTTATGCGCCGATTTTTTAATAGTTTTGACATATTATTGCATTGGTTTTTAGGGCTGAGATTTAATATTTACGTTTGCTGACTTCGTAGGTTGTGGTAATGTGGATGGAATGGATTCTTTTTGTGCAGAATAATGGTGCAGTTTTCGTTTTGTAATCTATATTGTGAGATCATTACTTCCAATTTCTTTTCTGATTTGTGTCATTAGGGCTATTCTATTCTAATTGTTAAGAGTCTATGATTTGGTTCAATATGGCGAGTTTGTTAGTCTATTTGGTCTAGAGACGATTTTCTTTGTTATTAGGGTTAGGAGGTTAAATGTTTACGGGTAGCTTTGTGTGGAGGTTTTCTTTAGAGACGCCTGAGATTTATTGATATTGGAATTTTAATTCTGTTGTTGAGTGAGAGATAAATTTTTATTTTTATATGGAAGATTCTAGATCACGTGTTCTATGCTAGATTTGGGCCTGCCATTTGCATTTCTTATCAATTTGATGCATGCTTTTTTTTTTTTGAAATGATGTTGGTTTGATGTTTGTGTGTGATTGAGTAATTAGAATTCGGATATGATCTGATGAGATAGCCTGAAAGGTTTGCATTGTAGTGATAGCATTAATTTGTGGGGATCATTTATATATACTAATATATATTATAATATTATATATATATATATTATATATTATATTATATATATAATATATATATATATATATATATATATAATATATTATATATATATTATTTGAATATATAATTATATATATTTTATATATAATATTGGTGTGTGATGTATGATATGTACTGTTGTGATGGTTACAAACTATTATAAAAAATTACGAACAAACAAATTGTTGTATAATTTCATTCGTTTCGAGCCTTATATCATTTTAAATTTCATTGATATTGGTAACGAAAGAAGAAGACACTAAATAATATAATAATTAATAATAATATAAAATAATAATAATTATTAATAATAATAACTAATATAATTAATATAATAATTAATAATAATAATAATGATATTATAATAATAATAATTAATAATAAAATATAATAATATTAATATATTATAATAATAGATAATATAATTAATAATGGAATAATATAAAATTAATAAATAATAATAATAATAAAATTGTCGTCGTTGTAAAAAGTACTGCATGTCCCTGCCCCATTATGAAGACACCAAATTGAAAGTAAAAGATTTTCAGTCAAAAAATAATTAAATTTTTTCTAAAACTGACCCTCAACGAATGAAGGTCTATATTTCGTACGTGCGCGGTATTGTATGTATTTATGTAGTATTTATTTATAGGGGGTGTGTGTGTGATTATGGTGCGTGTCCTCAATTAATAAATGAGTTTAAGTCGTCGGTCCCAAATATGAAATTTAGAAAGGGACGGTGAGCAACAAAAAAAGCATTCCATAAGTAAATCGTAAATAGAATTTTCATATAACTCCATAAAAAAATAATTAAGTGCCCCAAAAATTTATAATACTATATATATATATATATTTTATATATTAATATATATATATATATATACATATTATATATTATATATAATACTATATATATATATATATTATATAAGTATATATATTATATATTATATATATTATATATATATTATATTATATATTAATAATATATATGTGCTATATATATATGGGCCAATAAAATACAAATTAATTGACTGATAAATGAAACCTTCTTCTTAAGTTATGATTTAACGACATGAAATATTGTTGGCAAAATTTATAATAAATAATTAAGTCTTGTAAAATAATACTGAAATCAAATTTAGATATATTAGTTTTATATAATTCATCAAATGGTGTCAACATAACTTTTATTAAGCCGGTCTTCTTTTTCATGAGAACCCAAATAATTTACTAGCGCTTTTCTTGTAACGTAGCACAGACTGACTACCCTAGTTATGGATACTGGAGCGACACAGGTGGTCTTTACTTCCTACGTCACGAATATGGAGGGTAGTTTCTTATTACGTAAGTGGGGAGGGTATTTCATATATCCACGGTCTTTTGGAAGGTATTTTTTGGGCCTGAAACCCGACGCTCTTTCGTGAGTGTATTTGCTAGGTGAAAGTACGTGCTGAGATATCGAAATACGTAATGGTCTAGAACCATGCGCCTCTCACGACACACTTCGTTGGTGAGCTTACCGCCCTCAGTACGTTCGTGGGGGTGTTTTCCCCTCCAGCTTTCTCTTCATGAGGCGGTTTATCCTTCCTAGGTTCTCTCAGTGGTATGTTTTATACTCTCACGTAGAGTTCTTTAGCGCGTTTTACCCTACCTTGTCCCAGAGGCATTTTCAGGCTTTCACGTGGTTCCTGGAGTGAATTTTACCTCTCTGTTCTCTCCGTGTCTGTTTACCCTCCTCTGCCTCTCTCTCCGGGGTCGTTTTTACCTCCTTCAGCTGCGTCCATCGGAGGTTGGCTCGCACCACACATAGGGTTGCCTCCGCTCCGCCTCTCTCGGAGCTTTCACGTCTGTGCTCTTACTCCACTCTCCCAGGCCTGCTTCTACTCTCTCGGGTGATGCTCTTGTGGAGGTGGTTTTTTCTCAGCTTCCCCCCACCCCTCTCACTTTTTAGTATGCTCTCGGTTGGTTACCACACAAACCTTCTGTTACTATACTAAAAGTCATCGACTCCCTACGGCTGACCTATCGTTCATACGTCAGACAATTGCCGTACCTCACTCTTGCCTCGCACAAAATCCGTGAGGACTAAAATTTGGCTTTTCGCTCGTCCGGTCATCAGGGCTTTGAACATAGACAAAGCAGGAACGGCTGACCTCAACATCTCGCGGTTTGCCGCTCGAGCGGACATTGTCTTGTTACACTTTGTCCATTTAACTTTAAATTGAGAGCATTTGGTATATATATTATATATATATATATATATTATAATTTATATAATATATATAGTCATATTTATTTATTAACTTTATTATTTATTTATTATTATATATATATTATATATATATATAAATATAGATATACTGCTATACTTCCTACTTTCCTCCAGGAAGGATTCTCATCAGTCACTCGCGGCAGCATCTTTTTCCAGACATTCATCGTCCTCGCACTATTTCTTCTTCTTCTCAGACCTCATTTTTGTACCTGACATCTTTCGCAGAGAGTCCTCCACGACGTCCGCCCATCTTCTTCGGGTCTTCCCCTGTGGTCTGTCTGCCTTTGAGTCCTAGTTCCCATCTTCTTTTTCGGCATTTCTCCCTGCTCCTTCCTCTCCAGATGTCCCCACATCCATCTTCTGGTATCATCTTTTTTCACCCTATGTCTTCTTAATGACTCATTCCTTATATTGTCCTCTCCTAGTCTTTCCATCATAGTTGTTAATACTCATCTCCGCTATATATATAATATAAATATATTTATTATAAGATATATATATAATATATATATATTATTATATTAATATTATATATTATATATATATATATACTATATATATATAATTATATATATATAATTTATATATAACTTAACAGATTTGCTTTTGTTTTTCTGTTTTTATAATTTCTTCCATCAATCTCTCGCTCTCTCTTTCTCTAATCTGAATCTTTTCAACCTCTCTTTCCCGCCACTTAACGTATGTATCCACTTTTCTAATATTATCTTATTAGAACGGGTACTATTTCTAAACTCCGCTTCTGGTCGCATACATCTTCCTCAGGAGTATATCGGTAATCCTCTTTTCCTTATAGGTCTTGCCCTTCATCTACCCAACTTTCATGGCCCCAGACTAACCATTCTTCTCACTGGTAAAAGTCTTGGGAACACACTGGCTTTACACTTTCTTTGAACTTATTATACATTCAGTACAGAAGATATACTGCCTAAATCCGAATATGTCTTTCTGTGTGTGGTTGTGTGTGTGTAGGTGCGTGTTTGTTGTGTGTGTGTAATTACAAAGAAAGAGGAGAACAGATTTAACGTGTAAAAGACTTAACATATTTAGACAAAAAAATTTTTTTTATTTATATAAGATTTAAAGTTGCTTTTTGACCCTGATCCCATTCTTACATATAATATATATATATATATATATATTATATATTATATATATATATATATATTATTATTATTCTATATATATATAATATATATATATATATATATAATATATATATCTTAATGTGTTATTCAGGTCAGGCATTTATAATTTTAAAAAATTAACATCGCGGAGTGATTCTCTATGATACTCAATCGATTTCCAAATTCAAATAAAGTTTGCTAAATACATTCTAAAGTAAGGCTATTTAAATTCTATATATATATATATAATATTATATATTATATAGATATATATATATATATATATATTATATATAATATATTATATATGATATATACTATATTATAATTATATATATATAATATATATAATAGTAGAGGCGCACAATAACCGCAAACTGAATCGGAGTTGCAACCGGAAGCTTGCACATTGTTGAAGAACATTTTGAACATCCTTTTTTCAAGCTTGACGTGTCAAGGTTAGGTTTGTTCAAGTCGGTTGAGACCGAATTTTAAGGTCCTGGAAGACCCGACTTCAAAGGTTTTGAGCCTGAACTCCAGGGTTTTACCCCAAAAGGGGGCGGAGCTCCCCCAAAGGAGAATTATATTGATTAATAGAAAGAATTTAAATAATTCAGATAGATCATTTCTTTGATTGGTTTTCAATCGATTTTATCGATGTTTTACCGTTATTCGAACGTTTAATCGTCTTTCTACGGGCTCTGGTTGACTAATAATCATAATCAAATAAAATTATTAATTAACTTCTTCGAATATCGCTGTTTAGTTATAAAGGCTATATGAACGGGACTGAGAATCCTGGAAATCTGGAATCCTGGAGGGATCCAGAAACTGAGAAACTGGAAAGTGACTCCTGGAAACTGGAAGTGTTATAAAGTAAATATCCCCCCGCCAAAAAAAAAAAAAAAAAAAAAAAAAAAAAAAAAAAAAAAAAAAAAAAAAAAAAAAAAAAAAAAAAAAAAAAAAAAAAAAAAAAAAAAAAAAAAAAAAAAAAAATAACAATTAAAATAAAAATAAAATTAAAATTAAAATTAAAATTAAAATTAAAAATAAAATAGAAATAAATAAATAGTAAATGTATAATTAACGATTATTATTTTTAGCCGTGCATTTCCCCGTGCCGTACGCGTTATCACTATGCATCGCACCGCACTGCTCCGCTCCGCACCGCACCGCCCCGCTACGCCCAACGTGTGATGGGTTGAGTTCCAAAATCTGGAAATTTTCTTAAAAGGTTGAAATTGTTAGCGTTTTTTCAATATTATCACTTAATGTTAGAAGAAAAGAAATGTGAAGAGTGCATAAGAAAAGATGGAAGAAGAAGAAGAATGCACGGAAGTGCATATGAGAAGATGCGAGAGAGGAAGAAAGGAAATGAGGCAGGAGGAAGAAGGAGGAACGAGAAGAAAGGAGAATGGTGTGGGACTCCCCCAGAGGCGGTCCCTAACTGAAATAAAAGAAGAAAGAAATGCATGGAATGCATAAGAGAAGATGGAGTTAAGAGGCAAGGAAGGCAGAGAAGAGACAGAGTGGGTTACAGATCACCGGTGCTGGAGCCAGGTGCTGTTCTGAGGTTAGTAAACGATTTTAAAATTTTTCAAAAGACTTTCAAATCTCTTTTTTCTTTTTTTATTATTGATTTTGTCATATTTGTTATAAAATAATTTAAACATTTTATTTAGTTTTGTTTTTTTTCTTTAAATAAATGTGATTTTTTTTTACCTTAAAAATTTTTATATCTTTTTATGTTGTGTAAACTTTAAAACAAATTTGGCATTTTAAGACTCTGAAAGCAGTAAATCATTATCGAATTGCCTCTACCTCCATGATCTTATTGACTATGATCTATTGTTCTATGATTATTGTTCACGGTATATATTTTGTTAAACATAACAAAAACTTTTTATATTATTTTTCTGTTGTTTTTTTAAAATATTTGTTTTTACTAAACAATTTATTCTTTTTATGTTAATAACTTACAAAAAATGCATTTTTACATACTCTAAAGCGGTAAATCAGTAAATCATTATCAAACCACCCCACTCTACCCTCTCATTCCGTGATCTAATGATCTATTGATGTATTGATCTTATGATTCAAGTCATATTTTGTTAACTAACACAAAATTTTATTTATTTTGCTTTGTTTTCTTTTAAACCTTAAACTAAATTATATTGTTTTTTCAGTTTTACTTTGATAAGTTCATTTTATATATTTATATTTCATTTCTTTATTTTTTTTATCCTTGCTTTCCATTTATATTTTTTCAATTACTTTTCAAATTTATATTTATTTTATTTATTCGGTATTTGCTTAACATTTTGTTTTTAGTAAAATTTATTCATTTTTATGTTTATAACTTAAAAAATTATGATTTTTACATACCCTAAAGCAAGTAAATCAGTAATTCGAACTGCCCTCCTACCCTTCCATGATCTTTGATCTATTGATCTATTGATCTATCTGTTCAAGTCATATTTCGAGTAGTCTATAATTTGTTATACCTAAACAAAACTTTTATTTTTTTCGTTTTGTTTCTTTAAATATTTTTGTCTTTTCCTCAAAAGTATTCTTTCTATGTTGATAATTTAAAGAAATTGCATTTTTACATACTCAACAGTTAAATCAGTAAAATCAGGTAATACAAACCACCCACGTACCTACCTACCACTTCGTGATTATTGATCAAAAGAATCGAATACACCATAAAAAAGGGGTTAAATATCATCTTTCCTTCTGGACACAAAAAACTATTTATTTGACCTTTATGCTTTTGTTGCCTTTACTATTCTCTCTGCAACCTTGGTATATTGTGCTTATTCTATTTTTATAAGTTTCATTTTCACGTGTGAGGCTTGATATTTTCTTTAATGTTTTTATTTTTGCTGTTCTCAATTTCAATTTTTTACTTGTTCTTCAAAGATATTATTTATTTTTATTTATTTTTGTTTTATTTGCTTAACATTTTGTTTTTACTCAAAATTTATTCTTTTAGGTTGTTATCTTGAAAAATTTGTATCAATTTTAAAACAACACAAGCAGTTACGCACAAATCAGAATCAGTAGAATCAGTAAATCAGTTATCTAACCACCCCACTCTACCCTCATACCCTTCTGTGAATCTATTGATCTATTGATCTATTCATTATCGACTTATATAGAAATTTTGTATAAATTTTAAAACATTTTATTACTTTTTGTTTTTTCTTTAACCATTTTTTGTTCTTTCTAAAAATTGTATTCTTCTTTATGTTAGTATAACTTTTAAAAAAATTGCCAATTTCATATACCCTAAGCAATAAATCAGCAAATCGTAAATTAGTAAAGCAGTAATCAGTAAATCAGTTAATCAACCACCCTCCTGACCATTCGTGATCTATTGATCTATGATCTATATTGATCTTATTGATTCATGTCATATTTTTATAATAACATAACTAAATAATTTCTTGCTGTTGCTGTGTTGTCTGCATTTGTTGCAGTGTTTATGGTTTTGTGTGTTGAAATATTGTTGTTGTTGTTGTTGTTGTTGTGTTGTTGTTGTTGGTTGTTGTTTTTGTTAAATATAACAAACGTTACAAGTTAAATAAAAATATACAACGCTTTTTCAAACATATCTCTAAATATTAATGTTAATTTTACTTTAACATTGTAATATGAAAACTAAACAAGAATATATCTCATCCTAGCCCTAACTGACATACAGCATTCATTAAACAAGGTAACTAAATTAGAGTTTTACAACTTACCAACAGAGTAATCATGAAATTCATTATACTATCTATATTATTATTATTATTATTTTATTATATTATTATTATTCATCTTATTTATTATTATTTATATATTATTATTATTCCACTAGATCTGTACAACACCAATCAACGCAGTGCGATCTACTGTTGCCTCCAGGTTCACACTAACAACATTGGTTGTAAATTTTCTCTACCAGACCCCTATACATTACGTAATCTTGTTACGCTCAAGGGATGCCAAATCAGAGAGCTCATGTAATTGCATGCCCATCACGGACAACAATGAAATTCAAGAATGACTCATTAATTTAATATCTTTTTACACATGAAGAAGGGTAATGAGACTTATTACCTTGTCCCAAATCTTTTTCACATGAGGGTAACCAAGTATTTCTTTCCATAATCTTTTGAACGATTGAGAAGGGTAACAAGATTTCATTACTTTTTTCTCCAATATCTTTGAACATGAGAAGCAATTGAATTATTACTTTTTGTCCTTACTTAAATCCTGTTTTATCTTAAACAGTAGTTTTATTATTATATTTATTATATATTTATTATTTATTATTTTATTATTATTATTATTTATTCAACTTAATGTCATAATGAACATAAACAAGCTAACATACCATCACACACAACACACACACACACACACACACACTACATCGAACATTTCAGAATGGGTAAGAATGAAATATTTTGAGGCCTATTTCCGTTTTAGCCCCCGTACCCCCTTTTCAGAAATAACAACACGAAACACATGAAAATGGATTTTTGCTATAACCACTTTGCATAAAGTGATGTTCAAATACCTTATTATATTTGATTAAAGCAAAACTTTTAGAGTTTGGCACAGCGCATACATCACAGGGGGATTTGGCACTGATCAGGAAAATTTGGTGCTGAGGTTATAATATAATGACGAGATACTGAATGGACCAATTCTTAATCAAAGAGCTTTACGATTTGCACACTTAAGATACATTCGTTAGATTCTGTAGTTTCATTATCCAGTTTTTTATTGCTAAACCCCCACCATGGGATTTTTCAAAATCAAACTTTATCATCGAAGTAAGTGTTTTCCTTTAATAATATATTATTGACGTCATCATATATATATATATTATATATATATCTATATATACTTATATAATAATATATTATATATATATATAGTATATATATATTATATATATAAATATATATATATTTATATTAATATATATTTTATTCTTATTTATTATACTTAACCTTTCCGTTGAGCGGGAGGGAAGTAGTGACATACAGCGCTCTCCCCACTCACACCTACCCCTCCATCTCGCCCTCACCCACTCCTCCACCCCATTATTCCCTCGCCAATAACACCAACTACCCCTTTTCCTCCCTTACATCCTCCCTCTCCAGGCATCTCTCCTTTATTCTCCAACGTCACTCCTTGCTTGTCTCCCCGCTTCCTCTCCTTCTATCCCTCCGCCATCCCGGCCCAAACTCTCCTAACCACTCTCTGTTGCCCATTTCACCAAATGTTCCATACCCGTTCCTTAACATTCTTTCTCCGTCTTCCCACAACCCATTCTCCAATCACATCTCTCCCTCACCACCCTATTCCCTCCTCTCCCTTCCGCTAACCCCACAAACCGCTCTCAACCCTTTCATCTCAAACACTTGCCAACTTCTTCCTGGAACTGGCATTCAACCCCCACGTCTCACACCCATACCAACACCGCTGGTACACAAATTTTTTCAACATCACTAATATTCTATAACTGTTCAATGTGATAAATCCCCCCTTGTCCATACTTCTCTCGGACCACTCAAAGCCTCTCATTCCTTCTACCTACTCTGTGTTCTATCGTCCTCCTCCATCCCTCCCCCTTACCACCTACCTTAATATCTAAAATCCTTTATTCTTCCAAAACTACCCCACTCTAACCTCTCCCTGCCCCTTCCTCTCTTTCCTCCTCCTCAAAACACTAACTGACTTTACTCTTACCAAGATGTATTTCTAACCCCTCTTGTGTCCGCAATTCGTCTCCAAACTCCCTCAGCCAAGATACCGCTCATTCTTCGCGTCTTCGCCACTAGGGCAGTATCATCCTCAAACAGTATCATGTTCACTTCCCTTCTATCATTTCCATTTGTCAATTCCACCCCCCTCCCCCTCGCTCACCAGTTCCTACTACAACACTTCTCCATAAACAGAATTGAAATTAGCGCCGGCAGACATTACACACCCCCTGGCCTCAGGCCTCTCACGCACGCCCAAACTCTCACTCTCACCCTGCCCTAACATCTCACCACAATTCTATGTTCCTATACAAGGCCCGGTAATACCTTTACCTAGTTTACCCCAGCTCCCATTGTTCCCGATTACCCTCCACAATTCACCCCCTATTCACGGTCTATCATATGCTTTTCTCTAAATCTACAAAAACCACGCATAGCACTCTTTCCCTTTCCTCTCTTTCATACTTTTATCCACAAGCATCCTCTTGTGTTAGAAACACCTCGGTCCACACACCTCTTACCCTCCCTAAATCCGCCTGTCTTCAACCCATTTCTTCCCTTGCGCGTTAACCCTCTACACTCTCGTCAATCAGGATCGCTACCATACACTTTCCCTACCAGCACAATAGAACATATACCCTCTTAATTCCCACACTTCCATCCTATCCTATTCCCCTTTCAGGCGGCACTCAAAACATCCATCTCCCAATCCTGTGGGTACCTCACCACTACCTCACAACAATATTTAGTATAAAACCTGTTTTACAACGCATCTCACCTAACTCCATTCTTGCTAACAGTTTCCATCTCACCATCCGCATACCTGCGGACTCCTTTTTTTCCTTTATTTCAAAAGCCAACCTACTAATTCCTCCATTTGTATGTGCTCTCCCCTCCCTCGCACCACTTCACCCCCCGATCCTCGCCGTCTTGCAAAACACCCCGTCCCCACCCCTCATTAGTATCCACTAAAATTACTCCCAGCCACCTCTTCGCTCGCGTATCCTCTTCGTCCCTATCCAGCTCCCCATCTCCTCCCCTTGATCTCTCCCCAACCCTCTTTCTTGTTCCTTTGTTTATTTAGTTCTTTCGCGAACATCTGCTATCCGATTCAAAGATCTCTCGTCACCTATTCTACACACTCATCTTAGCTCTTTCTTCGCCTCTACCACCGCCTCTTTGCTTCCACTCTAACCCTTCTATATTCCTCCAGGCTTTCCTCTCTCCTACTTCCCAAGCCAATTTCACTTAAGCGTCCTTTTTCCTTGGTCACCACCTCCCGGTTCACCTTCCCACTCCACATTCCACTCCCTTTCCTTCTGGCTTACACCCACACTTTTTACTCACATACCCCTCTAGCCTCTTCACATACCGCCTCTTTAAATCTCATCACACTCCCTCCACCTCCCAATTCCCGTCCCTCTCACATCTCCTCCACCATCTCCATACCCCTCTTAACGACCTCCCTCTCTTACACACTGTCGTCCTCCGAATGTTTTCACACCCTTTATCACCTCTAGCTCTCCTCCTTTTCCCCCCTTTCCATAATTCGTCAACCTCTCCTCCCACTCCTTACCTAGCCACCCACCAAACTAGTGATCGAGTATTCCCCCTCCGCCCTCTAAATAGAATTTACATCTAGTAACTCTACCTCTATTCCCTTCCACAATTACACACACATAATCAGTACTGCCCCTTCCTCCCGTGTATTCTCACTCTATCCGATGTATACTTATGATTATCACTTTTTTTTGAACCATGTATTCCCCACTATCATTCTTTTTTTCAACACACAACTCTATCAGACTTTCCCCATTATCATTTCTCTCCCCTACCCAAATGGTCCTATTATTCTTTCCCCCCCCCTCCCTTCCCACTCCTGCACATTCAAATCTCCCAGAGACAATTTAGTCAAATATTCACACACCGAAACTTTCCCAAGCCTCATTCACCTCATTTCCAAAATCTCTCTCTCTGCTCCTCCCCTCGGTTCATCACTGGTTCAATAAGCGCAGATAAAACACCCACATTCCCCCCCAAATTTCACTTTTACCACATTACCCTCGACTCACCTGTCTACGACAGCCCTTACCTTTCTCCCAACACCTCTTTCCTCAGCTAACTATTCCCACCTTGTCCCTCCCCTCACTCTCTCATTCCCCCCTGAAATCATACCCCTTGTATTTCCCAAAATCCAACTCCCTCTTTGCCCGGTTAGCTTAGTTTCCTTTTTACCCCGTAACGACATCCAACCTTTTTTCTCACATTACATCTACTTCCTCCCTCATTTCAAATCCTTCGTTTGCCCTCTCCGTGTCATACCTCCACCCTTATTACCTCTCTCCTCCCCCTCTTTTCCCTTCTTCTATATCTGTCTATATAGTATTCTCTCATTTAAAAATGAGATTGTAGCACATTTGCTTAAATTAATCTAACATTAATTAAAACACATTTATCAATTAACAATACGAGTTTAAATAATGATGATACAATGTCTACAAAAACTGATCTTGTTCCAGAACACGTGTTGACATATACATCCAATACACCTTGGGCAAAAAACATCTTCGTGGCAGTTATCGACGCACGAAGAAAATGGCTATGCTTGAATGTTGTTCTGTGTAGAAATTTAATATAAGGAATGAAATACTATGTTTAAACTAATTATTATTACAAACAAAGTGACCTAAATTGCAAACAAAATCTAGCTTAAGTTTACCGTATCATAAATAATAAATGAAATATCATCTACGAGAGGCTATCCTATGCATGAATGATGCTGCTAGATAAGAAGAGGCGAAAGACCACGTTAACAGACATAACGCACATCTCTGTTAGAGAAAGTAAAGTGATGACGTCACATACATATGACAGTAAAAGGTTACTTGATGACAACTTCTGTCCATGGACCAAGAAGATTCTTGAAGCGTCTTTCAAAGATGGTATGTTAGCGAAGCTGTTGATGTCTGTATTAAAAGCTAGAATATGATAGTACACGTATGAGGGTTTGGAATCAATTTCAACTTCGTCACTATCTATCAGAGATTAGTAATATTATGTCACATCGAGTTATAGAGATATATTAGACAATATTGGGGGATGAAAGAGATGATGAGACGCTTAGAAGGTTCATTTCAGTCCGGTGACAAGGCAACCTTTACCAAATGTCAAACAGTAGTAGCCTGTGTTCATGATAGCAAAAGGAAAAGGGTAATGACTGTAAAACTGATGCATATCGAGCTCACAAAATCTAGTTTCAAACATCGAACAATTAGTAAAGTCATCTAGAGGAAGGAGCTGTAGGGTGCGCTTTCAAAGCTGTTGTCCTCTTTAGGAAATAGCTCGTGATTGTGTAGAGGTTAAACATATTCATTCATATACAATCGAGAAAGAGGCAGAAGCATTAGCTTAGCTAAAAAATGTGTTATGGAATATACAGATTCTTTCATAGTAACTGATGTGAAAAAATCCGATCATATCGAAAATGGCCGCATAGTTCGTATTTGGTCCTCGATGGGTAATGGCAGTAAAGATACTTTATTAAGTCCTCCAAAATTGAAAAAAAGGGGAGATGGCCCCCCTTCTGATACGATTTATCGGTGCATTGATGGAGTTATCATTACTATGCATGTTAACAAGAAAGTTAATTATGGTTCGAGAAATACCACAAAAACACGGAGCAGTATAAGGAATTGGCTTTTGCCATTATGCTACTTTCAAATAGTATAATATAGCACATAAAATATAGATTGTGAACATACGAGTAGACCAGTGTCAGATGATAAATGTAGGGCTCATTCGATCACGTGGTATTATATCCAATGAGTGTATGAATGTACATCGTGAATTTTATAAGTTCGATATTGCTATTAAAAAACCACCCAAAGATAATAATACGTGTAGAGGAAAATTAAGATTGAAACTCGCCTAGAACAAATAAGATGGATACGAAGGGCTCAGTATTCAAACATGACTGCCACAAAGAGCTCTTCGTACGTATATAGTAAAGGAAAAATACGAGCCTAAAGAAGATAAAATTCCATATATGTTACATGAAGAAGAGAAAAAAAGAGAAAGTGTGATAAGAAGTACTGATCCAGAGGTTTATACATGTTACTACGACATCGAGACATACCAGGAAGATAAGGTTATGGATGAATAAGCAGGAAGAAGAATAATAGAATTGAGTCTTATTTAACTGTCAAGTAGGATAACCTATGTGACTGTACTGTACGATAAAGATAGTCCGGGTGAGCATGTAGTAGTTCACATAGTGACGCTCCAAAGAACAAGAACCTTGAAGATTTGGGAGGCTGAAAAAGAGACCTGTAGAAATTATCCATTGATTTTCTAATGGATTTTTCAGCGAATAATCCTGAATCAAAAGTAATTGTGACAGCACATAATGGTGGTAAATTTAAAGATCAAAATCAAAAGTAATTGTGGCTGCACATAATGGAGGTAAATTCGATCATCAGTTAGTATACGCCTCATTACTAACACATCCAAGTTCAAAATCTGTCAGCAGCAATCCTACAAAAAGAGAAAATAAAATCGTATCAATGGGTTCTAATGCAAATATAGTCTTCAGAGATACATTACTTTTCACTCCCTGTGCATTGAAAAACATTCCTAAATGTATGGATATTGATGATAAAAGCTTTTCCAAGGGTTTCTTTCCATATACATTTTAAACGAAGAACCTTGAATTATAAAAGGTCCATCCCCTGATCAAGAATTATTTGAAGGTGGAAATTTCAGAGAGTGAGATTTTGAAGAATACTATAATAAATTTACAGGTAAAAAATACAATATTTTTGAAGAATGTGAAAGGTACTGTGCACAAGATGTTAATGTTCTTAGAAAATGTTTTGAAAAGTTCAGAGATAGTTTCATTAAGGCATTTGATATAGTCTGTCTTGCATATTGTTCCACGATCGCATCTTTATGTTTCTCTATTTATAAAAACGTGTTTATGCCTGAGAAAAAATTACTATTCTAGGCCGAGAGAACCCTAAACTTTTCAAGCTATTCGCTGGCTTATGTACCAGAAAAAAATGCATAATATAAACATAAATCAAGCTCGTAACGGTGCAGAGAAAGGGTTCAAAATTAAGAACAAAAGGCTCTACCCTGACGGGTTCAGATATGTGAATGGCATGAAAACTGCTCTCCTATACCAAGGTTGTGCATAGCATGAACATAAATACTGTAATAAAGGAAGAGGTAAGCTCCATGACGTATCGGCTGTAGACCGTTACACCCTCACAATGAAACAAGAAAAAACATTTATAAAGAAAATGGATTTAATGTCGTACGCATATGGGGAATGTGAATGGAAGGAGCAAAAGATCCAAATTTTTCAAGATCCTGATCATATTGATGAAAGCAGAAACATTAATGACTATATTCAATGTCTTAGTAGTGATGTTGTTAACAACAGGCTCATAGTAGACAATTCATTGTTTGGAGGCCGTATCAAACCCTTTGTACATTACTATCCCCCAACTGAAGAACAGAAGATCATGTATTTAGACTATGCATCCCTATATCCTTATGTACAGAAACGAATGAAGTTCTGTGGGCCCCCTGAAAACTAATTGGCGCTAAGTACCTGACATTGAACCCATTTAAGAACGGACTCAATGACAAATATTTCGCTGCTGCTTACATTAAGATTCTTTCTCCACAAGACTTATACATCCCTGTCCTCGTAGAACGAACCAAAAATAAACTATTATTTCCACACTGTGAAAAATGTATTGAGGATAATTGCGCGAAATGCAATCATGACGAGAACGAGCGAGCTATTGAAGGTGTATACACAA
>JABUQX010118449.1:35000-42500 GCA_015478945.1 Trachelipus rathkii
ATATATATATATATATATATATACCGCTTAATCAACACTTATAAAATCAGTAGAGGAAAATTGCATTCTTGTACTTAGGCTTATCAATAGGGTTAGCACTTGAATAAACATGAAAAATGCCAGCTGTTTTATTCAACACCATTATGCTTACCATATGCTTGCAAGTTAGGATTAGCATTTGTATAATTATGAAAGACGCAGCTATTCATTTATCGATTAGGCTTGAATCAATTTGTATAAACATCGAAAGATGCCAGTCTCCTTTATCGATTAAGGATAACCATTTAGGCCTATCATTAAGGGCTTAGGCATTTGTAAAAACATGAAAGATCTCAGCTGTTGCATTTATAGATTAGGCCAAACCGTTAGACTATCCTTTGTAGAAACTGAAATGATGCACTTGTTCTTTTTATCGATTACGCTTACCGTTAGACTTATCATTATGAGTAGCATTTGTATAAACATAAAAGATGCAGCTGTTCATTTATCGATTAGGCTTACCGTTTAGGCCTATCATTATGTATTAGCATTTGTATAAACATGAAAGATGCAGCTTGTTCACTTTTATCACTAAGCTTCTTGTTAGGGTTACCGTTTAGGGTTAGCATTGTATAAACCATGAAAGATGCCAGGCTGTTCATTTATCGTAGCCCTAACCGTTAAGGCCTATCCTTTGTATAAAACATAAAGAATGCAAGCTTTTCCATTTATCCGATTAGGCTTAACCGCTTAGGCCTACTCTTTAGGTTAGCAATTGTGTATAAACATGAAAGATGCAGCTGTTCATTTATTGATTAGGCTTACCGGAAGGCTTAATGGTTAGATGCAGCTTCTCATTTATCCATTAGACTTACCGTTTAGGCTTATCATTAGGGTCAGACTTTGTATAAACATGAAAGATGCAGCTGCTCACTTATTGATTAGGCTGACAGCTTTCTTAATTCTTCAGTTGTATCGTTCAATTTGCACTGTGAATAATGGTTTCTCCTAGTAAAACACCTTAGTTCGTAAACGATATTGTGTCATGGAGATATCTCACCCCAAAAATATTGTGCGCTTATTGTTTCGGCGTAAAATTTGTGGCGAGGATGTAAGGTGTGTCAGGTATGTTATGGAACATTATATTCTTAGTCCAGGTAATGTTATGCTATCTATGTTGAAACTTTAAGTTAGTAAAAACAAAATGCTTTAAACAAATAAAAATAAATTAGTTTATATATATATATATATATATATATATATATATATTATATATTATCATATATATATATATTATATATATATATATAGTATTTATAGTATATATATATATATATATATATATATATAAATAATATATTATATATATATATATTATGATATATATATATATATAGGTATAATATATATATATATATATATATATATATATATATTTATATAATATATATAGTATATATATATATATATAACAACTCCCAGGAAGGGCTTTCGCCTTGTCATATGGTCCAGCGTATTCTCCTTCTGGCCCGAAACTCCTAACCCTAGAACACTCTAGAAAACCATTTCTCGGCATAATGGTTTCCGACGCCAGTCCTCGAGTTAATACACTCTCAGGTAGGGTTTTTGGACTTTAATAGAACTAACATCTTTTTTACATTAGGGGCCTCAAACAATCGTTCTCGTCAGAGCTCTCCCACCAGAGGATTGTACTTCTAGGTGCAAAAGAATCAAATCCAACGCTGGTCAAAGAGTAATACAAGCAGAAGGAAAGGACCGCTACGAAATATCCAATCTTCTTTAAACACAAATCATTGACTGACTTTTCAAATAATTCCAATCCTATATCCACAAATATATATATATATATATTATATATATATATACTATATATATATATATATATATATATATATATATATATATATAATTATATATATATATATATATATATATATATATATATACTATATATATATATAATATATATATATATATATATATATATATATATATATATATATACAAAAGAACAAATTAAAAAATTTTCTAGCTTCTCAAATAATTTTTTTTTAAAAACTCCATCATCTATTATATTAACGGGAAGACATAAATATAAAAATTTTGCTGCTCCTCTTCTTGAAATGTTTATAAAATATTTAATTTTGTTTTTATTCATTAATACTTTTGATGTATTTACGAAACAATCAGTAAGTTTAAAAATATTACCGCAGTACAAAGTGTTTTTAACTGGAAATTTGTTTAAATTTTACTTTCCCTGCATTCATCTTTCTTCTTAATCGCGGCCTAAAAACTACTTTTGAGTTTTCAGAATCACTCTTCACAATCCCTCCTCTGATTTCTTCTCATTTCTTCTTTACCTAGCTGTTATCAAAGCGTGCGACTCCAACTCATTTCTACTTGACGGGTTACGGTACATAATATTATATATATATATAATATATATATATAATAAATATATATAAATATAATATATATATATATTATATTATATAAAACATATATATCTATATATATATAATATATATATATATATATATATTTATATTAATAGATAAAATTAAAAAAAAATTATAAAACAAATAATTGCTTTTTTTTTAAAAAAAGAAAAAATTTTAAACATTTTTTTAAATAAAAAAAGGAAGTTTTAAAGAGAAATAACTTTTTAATATAAATAAATATTTAAAATAAATAAAATTTGAAAATAAATAGATAATTAAAATAAACAAAATTTTAAGTATAAATGTAAAATGAAACACAAAATAAATATAAAAATTGCAAACAAAATATACATGTTTCAACTTAGAAGAATATGTGAACAGTAAGGCTGTATTACGTTAAGATAGAGAGAGACGTTATAATTAATAAGCTCTTTGTTCTAAGATACATATATATTGCATGACATATGGTTACCGCCTTAAACATATTCATTCCCTTCAGGAACTTGAAACCCTCATATCCAATTTCTACGATATCATAAATATATATAAGGACATCAATATTGTGCTTGTAGCCAGATTTCAACTCTGACACCGCACCGGTTCCAGCACCCGTGCAAGTGTCAACAATGAATCATTCTTTCTCCTTCCTCATTCTTCCTCTTTCCTCATTCTTCCTCCTTTCTCCTTCCTTCATCCTTCTTCCTCTTCTATCACGCACTCCGTGCATTTCTTTTGGGGACCCCCTCCAAGGGAGGTCACTAGGTTCCGACTCCTTCTCCTCCGTCTCTTCCTTCCTCCTTCTTCTTATATTCTAATTCGTTCAACCTCTTCTATACATCATCCAAATTTCATCTTTCTACGACCTTTTTCTTTTTACGAGTGGGCAAGCACCCCTTCCGGTGGAGAGCACGGGCACGTAACATAGTCTACGACGAGGTTACTTCAATATCATACAGGGTGTCAAGTTTGAAGTAAATACGATGTCGCATACTCCACCTGCTGCTAGAAATGTTGCTAGGCGCGGTGTGGTGCGGTGCGGTGCGGTGAGGTGCGGTGCGGTGTGGTGAGGTGTGGTGCGGTGCGGAACGGTAAGGGGTGTTGACGCATCCGGTGGGGGCCTTGTATGGCAAAGAAAAAACTAATAAATCACCGCCACCATTTTCTCAGCTGTCAGCCTGAGACATTAATCACGTCATTATAACAGCTTACCCTCCTCCTTTCCCACCCCTCTTCTTAAATTATTTATTTTTTTAATTTTTAAATTGTTTTTTTAATTTTATTTTACATTTTTTAATTTCTTTTAACCCCATCTTTTTACCCCTACCCCCTACTCCCTACCCCTTCCTCCCCCAAATTAGCGGCGAAACTGTCCCATTACTACTGCGATATATTAAATGAATTTTAAATAATAGTGATTTTCTTTCGATTATATTTTTCAATGTAATAAGTCAACCAGACGCGTAGAAAGACGTTTTAAACATCGATGTGGGGTTAAACGATCACGATAAATCGATCCGAACCATCAAAAATAATCTCCCGATCATTTAAATCCTTCCAGGAACCAAAAAGCCCCTTAGGGGGGCTAAGCCCTTGAGTTCAGGTTCAAAACCTCCGAAATCAGTCTTCCAGACCTTAAAATCGGTCTAACCGACCTTAAAATCGGTCTAACCGACCTTAGAAACCTTAACCTTGACACGCCAAGCTTGAAAAACCGGATGTATCAAAATGTAGCTTTGCAACATGTGCAACTTCCGGTTGCAACTTCCGGATTTCAGTTTGGCTGCCAGTTGTGCCATTCATACTACTTTTGATGAACACCACAATTAAAAAGAAAGAAGGAAGAGGACCCTTCATCAACGAGCGCTGTTATGGAGCAATCAGGGAAAAAACTAGACCAGAGTAAGCAAAGAGAAGGAGGAAACCCAAAGTAATAGAGCATAGAGAGCAGTGATGCGTGCCATACCCGGTCAAAAGCTTTGGATATGTCAAGCGTCACCATGCAAGTCTCCCCATGGTCTTTAAGGACAGAAGACCATAAATCAGATAGATAGGAAAGTATGTCACCAGTTGACCTCGAGCGTCGAAAGCCATACTGATGATCTGAAAGAAGGGAATGAGACTTCAGATAATCCAGGAAACTAAGTTAAGAAGAGTTTCAAAGAATACAAGTGAGAACACGAGGGCGATAGTTTAAAGCATCAGAGCGGCTCTTCTTTTTTGGCCTTGGCTGGAAATATGTGTTCTTCTAGCAATGAAAAGAATTACTAGTATTAAGACATATAGAGTACAGTTGAACGAGAACAGGCCCCAGCTCAAAAGCACACTCTCTCAAAACACGCGGAGGAATGCCATCCGGACCACTAGTCTTCCTGGCGTTCATAGATCTTAGAATCTCACTCACTCAATCATGTGTAATCATAGGTAGAAACAGGAGAAACCTGATAGGAAAAAGAGTTGGAGGAGGGATGCCAGAGTCGTCCAGGGCAGAATTAGATTTAAAAAAAAAAGGAGGCCGTAGAGATTGGCCTTTTCAGAAGGAGAGTTAGCTGCAGATACGTCAGAGTGAATAAGAGGTGGAAAGGCCCATTTAAAAAATTATTAGAGTTGTTTTTTGCAAGAAACCAAAAAAAAATTATTATTAGGAGAACCAAGCTGGTTGGGCACATTCCTTTAGTGAAAGTGCGCTTAGGTTGGCAAATAGTATCGCTGCAACAATCCGAGCAAAATGCAAGTTAGTAAGAGTGATAGGAGAACGAGGGTTTTTCCGTTCCCAATACGCAAGAATGGTACGAGAACAAGCTTCATCGAACCATGGACTTTGTGGAAAAATAGATTTAGTTCAATATGTATTGAACCTTCTCATCCCAGTGGTGGTTACGGCCCCTACTTTTTTAAAGGTGACCAAAACATCCTTCGAGTCAAAGCCAGGTTTATTCCAATAATAGATAGCAAAGAAACGACGCAATACACCCCAACTAGCCCGATTAAAGTGAAAGAGAGTACTTTTAGGATATGGTGGGGCTGCTGAAGAAAATTATTATAATTAAGAGGTACGAGATTGTGGTCAGAGTTACCAATAGGATGAATAATCATGTTTTTACAAATAGTAGTGGTGAAACATAAATCAAGCGTGCTCGAGAATTGGTTAGGTAGGTCTGGGATGGGTAGGTTCTTTAATTAACTGTTCCAGATCATTGACAATACAAAATGTTTTGTTCTCCTCCCGCCTGCTTCAGTGTGGTGTACGTTGAAATCCTCTAAATAGAAGACCTCGACATTTGGATGGGAAAAAGTAACAGTCTCATGATAAGCAGTAAGAGAGTCAAAAAGTGGGTGAAAATCTGTTCCATTAGGGGAGCAATATCAGGAACACAAAATAATGATAGCTGTAGGGATAAAGATTTTAAGACATAGAACATCGAAATTAATAGATTAAAGATTCTCAAGACGTGTTACAGAAGTGTTAATGCTTATATAGGCACAGACTCAACAATTCAGTCGTAAATTGTAAACCAAGTTATAGTTGGAGATATTAAGTTTTTTTGAAAAGAGTCCCTGGCCATCTGGGTTTCAGACAGTAATAAAATGTTAGGTTGAGAGCTAGAGAGGTGATATTCTACAGATTAATGATTAGCACGCTGGCCACGCAGGTTGGCAAAGTCAATAGAAAACGCAAGCTTGCGCCCACTCCCACATATACTCTGACCAGCCATTCGATCAGCTATTCACACAAACAAAGACCCATAAACTCACGTACGCAGTAATTGCTAATAGCATAGAATAAGTATATCTAATTAGGGTGAGATAATCTTTGATAATTGATAATAAGTAAATAGATAAATAAATAAATAGCAGTGAATAAATGAGCTTGCACAATTGAACACAACCAGTTATCAAACAAACGCAAACTAACTTGCATGTGGTTTCTTATTAAAACCTAAAAATAGACTTTATTTTATAAAATATTAACTAAAGAAAAAAACAAAAGCTAAAAACACCACATTATATCTAATAATATTTTTTTAAAAAAATTAAAAATAAAATAAAACAGCTTAAAATTCAGAACGGCGAAAGTTTCGTTGATATCATCATTTGCAGATATTAAACATTAAAACGTTTGGCAGATAATTAAAAATTAAAAAAAAAAAAAAAAAAAAAAAAAAAAAAAAAAAAAAAAAAAAAGTACCAAAGACATTGAAAATTAAGTTTTGATTGGGAATTGTTAAAGACTTAAAAACCTGGCATAATTAAAGAAGCACTCAGAAAAACAATCACACACGTCTTCACAGCATTAGTAACCTAAGCATAATATATATATATATATATATATATATATATATATATATATATATATATATATATATATATATATATATATATACAGAAACATAACAAAAAATATATATATATATATATATATATATATATATATATATATATATATATATAAATATATATATATATATATATATATATATATATATATATATATATATATATATATATATTTTTTTATATATATATATATATATATATATATATATATATATATATATATATATATATATATATATTTATATATTTATAAATATATATATATATCTATATATAAATTCATATATATATAACAAATGCTATATTTGTATATTTATATATATATATATATATATATATATATATATATATATATATTAGGGTTGGCCGAAGCACCGGGTGCGGTGCGGTGCGGTGCGCATCAAAATTTTAGCAACCTGGTGCTGTGCGGTGCGGAAGAAAAAATAAAAGTGCGGTGCGGTGCAGTGCGGACACGAGAAAAAATTAACGGTTCGGTGCGGTGCGGTGCGTTGCGGTTGCGGTTGCGGTGCGGTGCGGTGAGTGGTGCAGTGTGGTGCGGTGCGGTGCGGTGCCGTTGCGGTGCGGTGCGGTGCCTGGTGTGGTTGTTTGGATCTCACCGCACCGCACCAGCTTCCCAACAAACTTCTAAAAAGGAAAAAAATGAAAAAAAAAAAAAAATTAGTATATATATATATATATATATATATATATATATATATATATA
>JABUQX010118449.1:47500-58770 GCA_015478945.1 Trachelipus rathkii
ATTAATGGCTATAGTTTCC
The DNA here is from genome assembly GCA_015478945.1 of Trachelipus rathkii. NCBI lineage: Eukaryota > Metazoa > Arthropoda > Malacostraca > Isopoda > Trachelipodidae > Trachelipus > Trachelipus rathkii. Next base: position 47,520 of record JABUQX010118449.1, read on the forward strand.
CTTTTTCGAATTCGATTTATAACAAAGACCACTCTTATGTCATTTATTCAAATTCGCTCAGCGCGCTACTCTAAGCGCTTAAAACCCCTTATTCTAAAAACACAATGGTATCCGCTGCACAACAATTTCTTAACAATTTCTTCGGCTGCTCCACTACCGTAAGAAACAAATTCTTCTATGTTGGACCCCCTCTCATGTAGGGGTAACTGGCAATGAAATCGCTGATAGGGAGGCCAAAATGGCCGCCTCTTTTCGGAGCTGTTCCAGGTACCTCCCTGGATGTCATTCGACAAGGCCAACTCTCATCAACTGATTGCTATCCTGCTCTCAAGGAAATAAAAAGCCGAACATTGGTGAGCTGTCTTCCTGCCACCGACGAAAGCGCACGAGGTGATACTTGCACGCCTCTATATTGGCCACACCAATATCACTCACAGTCACTATATGTCACAAGACCCTCCTCCCATCTGCAAATTTTGCCGTCGCCATAGCCCGCAATCTGTTCGTTATATCTTCATTGATTGTTCCCAACTGGACACCATTCGCCGTCATCATTTTCCTACTTTATGATCCATAACACCTTCTAAAAGATTATCCCACATCTTATCTGAATCTTCCTACTTTAGCAGTAACTCTATTTTCTTGTATCTCCAAGAAGTGAATATTCTTTACAACATATGATTTTGTTATGTAATATTAGGACTATTTATAGTGTAAGGATATAATTTTATTTAGTTTTTATTTATTTTTGACTGAATATTCAATTCGAAATTCAAATTTTCCTTGACATTTAAAATATGTATATGCCAGGACCCACCCATGGAGTTGATTATTTAACCCAGTGTGGCCTCTCTTTGGGCGAGCCGTGGTGGGTCCTGTACATTGACTAAAAAATGGTACAATAACAAATGTAACCGAATCATAAATTTAGAGGAAAGATCTCAATATCGTCTCTCTCATCATTTTTATTCCTTGACTGTCATTGTCTGAGGATATTAATACTCTCTTCAGAGTTATTACGAGATGACAAACAAGTGATTGCTGATTATCATAATGATATCTTTAAATGATTGGAGTACAATGATACAATTGGTTAGAATAGAATTGTCTTGAGATGGAAAGACATTTATTTTATCATCAGAGCGGCCGTACTGGCAGAGAGATTCATTAAGTTCTTGCAACCTTAACATAAATTCAGAGTAACGTCATGTATTCCTAAAAATTAGCGAAATTTAATTCTGTCCTGTATTTTATTTAGTTCCTACTGAGCCGTGGTCGAATGATTAAAGTGTGCCGCAATTGACCTATATTTTGAGAGAACTTCTCTGACACTTGTTTGAGATGTCACAACATTTCTAATGTTGATGACCGACGGAGTTGGTGTTGTTTACTCAAGAAAAAGAAACAGAATTATCTCTATATTGGCACCAGAATCTCACATGACACAGTGAACATAATCTGGAGATAGGTTCCATTTCGCTAACAATCCATTAAATACGTCACTGAGATATTCATCTGTATGACGTTCAGTAAGAGGCTCAGAGCACGATACAAATTTTGGCTTTTGAAATAATTGTCACGGCATGACACTCAGAGAAAACAAAGAAACTGCTGATTGAGTGTCTGACCATTCGTCGGTGGAGAAAGCTTACTTGGATGAATATTTGATAGAGGTATTAATTCTGAAACTTTAGTTTTACGCTGTCATTCATTTTTTTTCAAATAATGTCTCTGTAGTATTTCCTTTGCGTAGTGTGTTGAAAAAGACAAATACTTTCGTTAGCCGTACAAAACCAAGAATTTAAACCTGACGAAACAGAAGACCATATATCACTATAATTTCTATAAATTTACTATATCCATCCTTTATGATATTTCGTTTCATTGTCCCATATATTTGTATTTTATATTAGTTTCAGAGTAATCTGATTCGTTCTTAAAGCTGGAATTGGGAATTTTTACCCTTTTACTCATTTTCCTTTCTACATTTTCCTTGTGTTTGTCGCTTAGATAGTTCTTAACCCGGATGTCATTCATCCTTTCCGAGAATAATTACGATTGCAAAGTGTACGGTTTGCGTTGTCATAGGAAACAATATCGAAGTAATCCCAAACCACACTGGATAAGGATGCCATTGCGGAATTGTTTCAACAGTTGATTTCGAGCGAATATACTCACAGATACGAGCGTATCAATATTAATATTGCTAGATTTCGATTGCGACTCAAATTACTGTCACTACCTTCAGACGGCACTAGTCAACTCATTCTAATCAATTTCTCACAAAAGTTGTTAAATTTTCTAACAAGTTCCATCAGAACATTTTCTAATCGCATTCCGAGTTTCCGAGTGCGAATGCAAATAATCTACAGTATTTTTAATATTTGCGAATGCGAAAGTCAATGCAAATATTTAAAAACATGCGAATATCTAATATATATATATATATATATATATATATATATATATATATATATATATATATATATATATATATATATATATATATATATATATTACATGAAGATGCTGACAGAGAAAATCATAGAGTGGAATGAAGGCGTATGCTGCATTCATAGATTTATATATATATAGATATATATGCATATCTAAATATATATATATATATACAGTGGCGGCTCGTGAAAACTTGGGATGGAGGGGCTGCAAGTTATATATATATATATATATATATATATATATATATATATATATATATATATATATATATATATATATATATATATATATATATATATTTATATATATATACATAAATATATATATATATATATATATATATATATATATATATATATATATATATATATATATATATATATATATATATATATATATATATATATATATATATATATAATATATATATATATATATATATATATATATATATATATATATATATATATATATATATATATATATATATATACCTATATATATATATATATAATATATGTAATACATGCTCTATAACTCTCAATAATAATATAATAATGTAATAATATTATTATATAAATAATAATAATATATATATGTATCTAATATAATATATATATATATATAATAATAAATTAATAATATATATATATATATATAATATATATAATAATATAATAATAATAATATATATATATATATAATATATATATAATATATATATATATATATATATAATAATATATATAATAACATAATAATAATAATATATATTTATATGGAATATTAATCATAAAATATATATATATATATATATATATATATATATATATATATATATATATATATATAGATATGTATAATATAATAAAAATAATAATATATATATATATATGTATATATATATATATGGAGATCCTTATCGATCATATTTTTGATTTGGTTCGAAATCGAAATCGCCTATAGTGAAGGGAGCCTTACCCTTCTTTGAAGGTTTCAGAGCAAAAGTAGAAATAAAACTTTATTCTCTTCAATGTTAACATAATAAATTTTAAAAATACTCGCAATTTTAACAATAATATTTGGGGCTCACATTTCAAATTAACATCACATGCACATCATCATCATCAGCATTCATATAAAATTTATTATTTTTTTCTATAAATAAATAATTTATTTCATATATACAAATTAAATTTTCAACACTCCAAAAAAAAAAAAAAAAAGACACGTCCCTTCACCGAAGCATAAGAATGAACTGATTTTAATTTGTCTTTATATATATGTCTTTATATGTACAGAAGGACATTAAAGGACAGAACTAGCAACTCGATCAAACTTGGAATACAATTTTATATGAGTATAATCTCAAAGTTGTTATAAAATTCAAAAAGGCCAAAGTGGCAACATGCTAAAAATTATTATAGGAATTGGCAATCTTTTTGTTGCCATGTTTGTCTTATTTTTAAAAACTAATAAAGTTGGTCTTTTTCTGGGCTGTAAAATAGCAGCCCACAGTTTATATTATTGGATATATTGAAAAAAAAAAAATATCGTACACACAATTTGCTGTTGCAAAAATCATTCTTTTCTTATTTTCTTGATTAATTACTACGTTTTTATGTATTAAATTGTTAAAAAAAAATTATTTTTACTTTTCTTTGGCAAAATTTTATATTTCCGTCAACATCCTACGCCTGGCACTTTTAATTTGGAGGGGCTCCAGCCCCGGAGCCCATATAGACGAGCCGCCACTGGTGGAGAGTGTTAAAAGATCCGATGTATGCCACACTAGAAAGTCTGATAGCAGCCATTAAAAGTATGTATGAAAATCCAATAAATACGGTTAGAGGAACAGGAAGAGAGAAGTGGTTTGAAGTGAAAACGGGGGTTAGACAGGGAAGTGTACTGTCACCATTGCTCTTTGCACTATACCTGGACAGCTGCCTTAAAACGATATGCATAAGGGAGAATAGGGAGCAATCTTTGATTTATGCGGATGATGCGGCAGTGATAACATCAGGAGCTCAAGACCTGCAAGAAGCTGTGAATAGGTGGAATGAAGTACTGAAGTCAATGGGCATGAAAATAAACAGAGAGAAAACGGAAATAATGGTGATTACAAGAGAGAGAGGGAAGAGATAGTAGTGAACATAGAAGATATAAGGCTTAAGCAAGTGAATAGATTTAAGTATTTGAGAGTGGTATAGATGATGACTTGAAAGGGAGAATTGGGAGATTTTCACAGAATGTGGGAATGTTATATCCGTTGCTAAAGGAGAAAGGGATACCAACAGAGGTTAAAATATTAATTTATAAAACAATTCTGAGGCCGATATTGTTGTATGAATCTGAATGCTGGACAATGAATACGATACAAAAAAACAGAATAGAATCTGCGGAAATGAGGGTACTTAAGTAGTGATGGTACAGTCTCAGAGGCCACTTCAGCTCCCATCGTTCTGAGTGTCCTTATCAGCGATAGCTGATAAGGACACGTGTTTCTAGATAAGAACACATGTTTTTAATGATAAGTTAATTGATTTTTCATTTTATTTTTATTATTTTTATTATTATTATTATTATTATTATTATTATTATTATTATTATTATTATTATTATTATTATTATTATTATTATTATTATTATTATTATTATTATTATTATTATTATTACGTCGAAAAAAATTGAATCCTTCGTAGAAGGATTCAACTTTTGAGCCGTCCAACTCCTGCTCCGGCTCCGACTCCGACTCGGCTCCGGTTCCGACTCCGTTTCCGCACCGCACCGCCTGCCCCGCACTGCTCAGCCCCCAACTTCGGTTTCGAATCCATCCTCAAAGGCGACTCCTGTTCCGTCCCATTCCGGAACTCCGATTCTGACTCCTGTATATATATATATATATATATATATATATATATATATATATATATATATATATATATATATATATATATATATATATATATATATATATATATATATATATATATATATATATATATATATATATATATATATATATATATATATATATATATATATATATATATAATATAAGATAGATGTATATATATATATGCAGGTGAATGATTTTTAGGCTCCGGCTCCGGCTCCGGCCCGGCTCAGCCTATGGCTCCGGTATATATATTTACATGGGTTAGAGTTATCGTATCGGGTTAAAATTTGGAGGGGTTAGATGATGAGGTAACCTTGCTGTATACGAAGGTTACGTCCCACTGGGTCCCCGAAGGTTTAAAAAATGGAAGTGTTCGTAATTGGCTGAAATTTGGTGACAAGACCAGAGTTGAATTTCTAGAAAGAGTTAGTATCGGATTCTGAGTAGTTGGCTCCGGCACCGGTGCTGGAGCCGGTGCGGAGCCGAGTTAATAAACATTCGTATAACAACAATATTGGTGTCCTTATATAGGTTATCGAGGTCGTAGAGTTCGAATATGATGGTTATAAGTCCATATAGGGTGTCTAGGATCCCATTTGTGGGACAGGCCCCCAAACCTGAAATATTGATGTAGAAAGATGAAACTCGGTATACACCTATCATATAAGGTATCATTACTGTTGCCAATGTTAAATTGTAGTGAGCACCCCATGGGGGGATGCTAGCCCCGTCAAACATTGAATATTGACATAGAAAGCTGAAACTCGGTATACACCTATCATATAAGGTATCATTACTGTTGCCAGTGTTAAATTATGGTGAGGACCCCAGGGGGGATGCTAGCCCCTTAAAAACTTGAATATTGACATAGAAAGCTGAAACTCGGAATACATCTATTATATAAGGTATCATTGACGAAACCAATGTTAAATTGTAGTGAGCACCCCAGGGGGGATGCTGGCCCCTTAAAAACCTGAATATTGACGTAGAACGATGAAACTTGGTATACAGCTATCATATAAGGTATCATTGCTGAAACCTGTGTTAAATTGTAGTGAGCACCCCAGGGGGGATGCTAGCCCCTTAAAAATTTTAATATTGACATAGAACGATGAAACTCGGTATACACCTATCATATAAGGTATCATTGCTGAAACCAGAGTTAAATTATGTTGAGCACCCCAGGGGGGATGCTAGCCCCTTAAAAACTTGAATATTGACATAGAACGATGAAACTCGGTATACACCTATCATATAAGGTATCATTGTTGAAACCAGTGTTAAATTGTAGTGAGCACCCCATGGGGGATGCTGGCCCCACAAACCTGAAATACTGGCATAGAACGACGAAACTTGGTTACATCTTTTTATATAATGTATCCACGATACAGAAAAGAAAAAATTAAAAAAAAATAAAAATAAAAAAAAAATAAAAAAAAATAAAAAAATTCAAAAAAAAAAATTTTTAAAATAAAAAAAAATAAAAATTTTAAAAAATAAAAAAAAATTTAAAAAATTTAAAAAAATTTTAAAAATTAAAAAAAAAAAATTAAACATATTTTATTCTTTTTAAGTTTATAACTTAAAAAATTTACTTTTTTTATATAAATCAAACAGCCTCTAGAGCCTCTGGAGCCTCTGGAGCCTCTGGAGCCTCTTGAGCCTCTTTAGCCTCCCCGGCCTCCTCAGCCTCCCCTCCCTCACGCCCCTCCCCATCTATGATCTGTTGATTCATGTCATATTTTGTATAACATAACACAAAACTTTCATTTATTTTGTTTTATATGCTTTAAACAGTTTGTTTTTACTAAAATTTACGCTTTTCATATTTATAACTTAAGAAATTTGGGTTTTTACATACCCTAAACCTGTAAATCAGTAAATCAACCCACCCCTCCCCCATCCCTACCCAAATCCTGGATATTTATACATTAACATAGTAATATTTAACAAAATTTTATCATAACCTTGTCTAATTATCATACTGATCAATGAATATATGCTAACATTAACAAAGATCCATACTTAACAACAGTAAAGTAACTAACATTGAGTGCAGAACGGAACCTACTTACACTTTTTCTAACATATCATGGATATTTTCACATTATCATAGTAATATTTAACAAAACTTTATCATAACCTTGTCTAAATATCATACTGATCAATGAATATATGCTAACGTAACAAAGTTTTCACATCAATAAAGCAAACATAGCATCATCTGAACTACGAATATAACGTACATTCACAAACCTAACACATCTTAAACAGGAATAAACAGTTAACATTAACAAACTTCCATACTTAACAACAGTAAAGTAACTAACATTGAGCGCAGAACGTAACCTACTTACACTTTTTCTAACATACTACTGATGTTTTTACATTAACATAGTAACATTTAACAAAAATTTATCACAACCTTGTGTGAGTATCTTACTGATCAATGAATATAAACTAACGTAACAAAGTTTTCATATTAATAAAGCAAACATAGGATCATATGAACTACGAATATAATGTACACTCACAATCCTAACACATCTTATACACGAATAAGCAGTCAACATTAACATTACAAAGTTCAATACTTAACAACTGTAACGTAACTAACATTTGCATACAATACGTAACTTATTCACACTTTTTCAAACATATCTCTAACATATCATTATTATTTTTGCACGAACATAGTAACATTTAACAAAAATTTATCACAATCTTGGTAATTATCATACTGACCAACGACTATATGCTAACGCAGCAAAGATTTCACATCAATAAAGCTAACATATCATATAACCTGATGTAACAATATAATGTATAACATCAAATCGATACCCTATGCATGAATAAATCGCTAACATTAGCAAAGTTCCATATCTTAACAACAGTAAAGTAACTACCGTTGCATACAAAAACGTAACCTATTCATACGTTTTCTAACATATCTCTAACATATCATTACTATTTTCGTATTAACACTGTAATATTTATCATCACCGTACCTAATTATCATACTGATCAACGAATATATGCCAACGTAACAAAGTTTTTGGCTTAACAAAGCTAACATATCATAGTCTGAACCAAGAATATAACACACACCGAAAAACCTAACATACCTTAAACACAAATAAACAGCTAACATTAACAAAGTTCAATACTTAACAACAGTGAAGTAACTAGCAAAACATAGAACGCTGCCTTTCACATCTTTTTTTCTTTTTGTTTTAAAAACTTTTATTTATTTTAACTTTATTTCTTTAAAACTTTTTGTTTTAAAAAACTTTTACTATTTGTAATTTTATTTCTTTAAAACTTTTTTTTTTTTTTTTTTTAACTTTTAATTTTTAACTTTATTTCTTTAAAACTTTTTGTTTTTACTAAAAATTTTATTCTTTTTATGTTTATAACGTAAAAAAAAAATTGTGTTTTTACATACCCTAAAACGGTAGAAATCTTTGAATCAATTAAATCAATACCTCCCCCCCCTACCCGTCCCAACCCTGCTCTATTGGAGTATTGATCTATTGATCTGTTGACTCCAGTCATATTTCGAGTATTATTTTGGATAAACATAGCATAAAAATATGTTCTTTTTTATACTAACCCTCGAATATATGCTGACATAACAAAGTTTTCACATCAATAAAGCTAACATAACATAACCTGATGTAAGAATATAATGTATAACATCAAACCTAACATACCTTAAACACGAATAAACAGCTAACATTAACAAAGTTCAATACTTAACAACAGTAAAGTAACTAGCAAAACATATAGAACGTTGCCTTTCACATCTTTTTTTCTTTTTGTTTTAAAAACTTTTATTTATTTTTAACTTTATTTCTTTAAAACTTTTTGTTTTAAAAAACTTTTAGCTATTTTTAATTTTATTTCTTTAAAACTTTTTAGTTTTTTTTTTTTTAAAAACTTTTAATTTTTAACTTTATTTCTTTAAAACTTTTTGTTTTTACTAAAAAAAAATTATTCTTTAAGTTTATAACGTAAAAAATTTACATTTTTACATAAACTAAAACAGTAAAAACAAAGTTTTCACATCAATAAAGCTAACATAACATAACCTGATACAAGAATATAATGTATAACATCAAACCCTAACAAAAATACCATACTTGGCAACGGAAAGTAACTGACATTGCTTACAGACCCTTACCATATTCACACTTTTTTTTTCAAACATATCTCTAACATATCACTGTTATTTTACATTAACATAGTAACATAACATACACGCCAACAAATATATGCTGACGTAACAAAGTTTTCACATCAATAAAGCTAACATATCATATCCTGAACTAAGAATATAATGCACAATGACAAAACCTAACATACCTTATGATCAAATAATTGGCTAACATTAACAAAGTTCCATACTTAACAACACTAAAGTAACTAACAATGCATACAAAACGAACACGTAAGAAGCTGATGTGGTTCCTGTTTCACACTAGAGTTATCAAATACAAGTCGAGAAATTGTTCAAACTCCGCCCACTTTTCGAAACATTACGCAATACCTATGATTCTTGATTGGTTCGTTTACGAAACATTACGCAATACCTATGATTCTTGTTTGGTTCGTTTTCAGAAACATTAAGCTATACATCTGATTCTTGCTTGACACAGGGTCAACACAACAAATTTATTAAAAACATTTTTTATGTTTTGCTAATGTCTTTATGTTTTTATAACAACTCTAAAAACTTTATTTTTATTTTTATTTCTTTAAAACTTTTGTTTTTTAAAAAAAAACTTAATTTTAATTTTATTTCGTTAAAACTTTTGTTTTTTACTAAAAATTTTATTCTTTTTATTTTTATAACGTGAAAAATTTGTGTTTACATAACCAAAAGCAGTAAATCAGTAAAATCAAATCATCCACCCTACTCCTCATCGTCTCCTACCCTCCCATGATCATCGATCTATCGAACTATTGATTCAAGTCACATTTCGTGTATCATTTGGATAAACATAACATAAAACAAGTTCTTTTTATACACTGATCAACGAATATATGCTAACTCTTTTAAAGTTTTACATTAATAATATATAACTTAGCATCATTAAATTACCAAGAATATAATGTGCAACAACAAAACCACATCTCAAACCTCAATAAACGGTTAAAATTAACAAAGTTCCACATAACAACAGTAAAGTAACTAACATAGCACTCAAAACGTAACCTATTCACACGTTTTCAAATCCCTACCACAGCATATCTCTAACATAGCAAAGTTAATTTTTGATTAACATGGTAATATTTAACAAAAATATATCTGTAACATGCTATGTGTCATTTTGCGATGACGATATAAGGCCCTACCAACATATGACATAGTTTTCATTCAGCTAAACACAAATCATACAGACAAGAATATAAATCCACCAAACCGATCCAACTTTTAGCTTATTGAATAAGCTGTTAACAATTGTAAAGTTCACATAACAACAGTAAAGTAACTAACATAACATACAAAAGCGCGTAACCTATTCATACTTTCTCAAAGCATATCTATAACAATGTATTTACATTATACAGCATTGATGTTCTAACTCAATATTAGTGCATTTTGTTTGCTAATTATCATACCCAGTCAATGGGTGCTAACATGTGACAAAGTTTTCAGCTCAATATCAGGCTAACATGCTTTCTTAGCCCAGACTGGAAAATAATGTTGCGACAGAAACCCTTTATGCATTTATACTTACAGTTTTTACATTTATATTTTTAGTATTATTATTACTATTATAATTACTGTATTATTATATATATATATATATATATTATATACCACTTACTTGTTTTACCTTCTAACTCTTCTTTATATTACTTACAATATATATTCTATTATTT
>JABUQX010118450.1:0-37269 GCA_015478945.1 Trachelipus rathkii
ATATAATATAATATAGATATATATAATATTTTATATATATTATAAATATATACATTATATATATAATATATATAATATATCTATATTATTAGCACTATATATATATATATATATAGTTTATATCAATTTTTTTTTATTCGTTGATTTCTTATATAAAAAAAAAAAAAAACCATGATTTCTCCAAAAAAAAAAAAATTATGGAAATTCTATGTTTTCAAAATTACCTAATGACAAAATATCTAATTAATGATAAGTATGTTTCATCTATATTTAATAAGAAAATTCATCAACATAGTTTCAATCACTTTTAATAAAGAAAAACACTCAAAAATTTATATATATATATATATAATATATATATATATATAATATAAATATATATAATATATATATAATATTATATAATATATATATATAATATTATATATATACTATATATATATATATTATATATATATTATTAAATATATATATATATATTATAATATATATATTCTTGTTTTTGTTTTTTTTTTTTTTTTTTTTATTTCGTGAACTTGTAGGGTTTAGTGTTTTATTGTTTTCAGTCTTTCACATTTTAACATATTTTTCATTTTTTACTTTTTTTTATTTCGTGAATATTATGTTAGCAGGAGATTTAGTATAAATGTTAGGTTTTTTAACTTTAGATTTTTTCATTAACTTTTAGATATTTTACTATATATATCTTTTTTAGCTTTTAACATTTATGGTAATAAAATAGGTTTCTGTTCCATAGCCTTTCTTACCACAAAACGATTGTTGTTTTTTTCGCCTGTTCTGTTTTGTCTGTTGTTTGTTTGTGGTTGCTGTATGTGCATGTAGATGACAGATTTGCACAGGAGCGGGCTTACTATCGACTTTACTAAACATCCGTGGCTTGCAATCTAACCTGCATCCGTGAACACCACCTCCGTCTCTAACTCTAGCCCTACCCTTTTGCTCCTGTCTGAGATCCAGAATGGCTAGAAATTCATCCTTCTAAACTCGTTTAATATGTTCCAACGTATAAACTTATTTTTCATAATTTCCGGCTCTAAAAGGGCTGTTGCTAGTATTGCCTATGTAAACATAAAACACTTCCGTAACACGTCTCGTGAATCTCGAAACTCTAATTTCGATGTCTATGGCCTTAAAAAGCTTTCTCCCTTCACTATAATAAATCTTGCTTCTGCTACTCTCTTTCCCTAACAGAAGCAGATTTTCACGCCTTTTTTTGAATATCTACTACTTCTTAGAAGACTGTTATATCTTCTCATCCAAATACGGAGGTCCTCTATTTTTGGGATTTCAATGTACATAAACACCTGAATACTGCGTAATTCTGGAGGTCCTCTCACTACCGATTGTAGTGGTGAGGAGGCCGAATCATTCAGCATTCTCACCGATCTGGAGCAACTAATAAAGAACCCACACACATTCCGGGTCGTCCCAACCAATCCTAAAACACCCTTGCATGTTCCATCTCCTTAAAAATTACACCACTTTCGCTCTATCGGAAATCTGACCACAACCTCACCCTGTATATATAATATATTAATTAATTATATTACTTAATTTATTTTAAATAAACATTTCTCATCTATATATATATATATTATATAATATTACTATAACAACTATAAGTATATATATCCACATCTCATACTATAGTACTCCGATACTCATTATAAACATCAGTTATTTTTTTATTAAAAATTATATATTTATATATATTTAAATATATATATATTATAGTATGCAGTCAACCCTATATATACAAGGTAGTGCACACACGTTTCTCTCGATTAATTGACTCCAGTAGGAAAATGCCGAAATACCTATGGCCGCATACCGCAAAAGTAAGTTAATGCGGATGGCGGAATAGTTGGAAAAATAATGCGAATGATCCGCATGATGCGATGATCCGCTCTACACCGTGCTGAATTATCTATTCCACCGTCTTTATCATACCCAACCCCAAAATTTAAATCCCCTCTAATATTAAAAATATGCGGCTAACCTAAATAAATACATAAGCTTGAATTAAGATCTGATCACCTGATGTTAGGTCTATTTCATTTGTCCTCTGCGTCTCAACAAAGGTAGCGATCTAAATTTAACGCACAGATTACTCCGGTAAACTTGTCGCGAACCCGGCACAGAATTTTGATAAATTGACAGTAAGATAGTGTTCTATCGGGGACGCTGTAATCCGTTATAGCGTATTTTATAAGAGCACATAGCAAAGGAAATAGTGAGATGCAGTTTGTTTATATCTGCCTCGAATTCTACATACTTTCTCAAGTACTGTAAAATATATCTTTCAACATTCTTTCCCTTGAAGTAAATCCCGTTAGTAAATATTGGGGCTATCGGAGTATATGGCACATATGATAGGCTTTTGTTGGACGCTCGATGCTGTTGTGCGTCAGTGCCACTGATTCCTAGTGCAGCTAAGAAGAACCCTAGAAAGATCGGAGCATTGGCCGAGTTATTCGTGTAGGAAGATCTCTGTGCTTTCACAAAAATTTATTGTAACCATCGTTTCGCAGTAGGCAATTTATTCCCTACACCCTTGATCCTTGAGATATGGTGTGTATGTCACTCCAGCTAATTCATACGAATCTAGGTACAAGGTCTTCTATTGCGGGAGGAGACTGAGTTTATTCTTAATTTCTACTATTCATTCGATTCTCAAAGGACTCTGACGTGCAATATGACGAGCTTAGTTTTTTCTGATATCTCACAAAAATTAAGTATAGAAGGTTACATCCAATCAGCAATCAAAAGGGGAAGATTGGGAGGCATAAACCATCATGTCAGATTTTTCTTAAAATCTTCTGAGGACAATAACGCTTTACTGAAAGTTGTTGCAGTTATGCCAAGTCATTTTCCTTCTAGAAATTCTACACTTTTTCATTCTTATGCCACGCAAAAAAATATGCGTGATACTATACATAGAATGTCTTTTTGCGTAGATTTAATCTCTTATAGTATCTAACTTAGTGAACTTTGGGCAAAATTTACTAATCGCTTAATAATACCAAGATTTCTAATTGTCAATAATATTTTAAAGCACATATATTTTTTTTATAAAGCTCTGACACTCACAAGCGAGAATTCAGCTAAGTAATGTAATCCAATTTAGATCTATATATAGGTACCTCCTATATTTATCCTAATCTTAACTTAAACCCTGGGTATATACTATATTAACTCAGATTCTGGCATTCCCATTCACTCCTTACCTCTCCTCATCTCAAGTAGTATATATATTCCTCATATGCTCTATATGATACCTTATTATAATATGATATTAATTATCTAATTCACGATTATCGCTGATGCAGGTCCTAAATCTTATATAATATAGTATTAACGAAACGTATATTTAGGATAAAAATGACTGATATTATATTATATGTATATATCTAATATATATTTTAGCATATAACCGTAGTAAATGGCATTTTCCTCAAATACCCGAGTTTGATATGATAATATATTATATATATATTATAGGGTGAAGTAGTTGACTTCCTAGTGTCTGAACCCCGCCTCTTATCCGATATCTATTATACAAACATTATAATATTTCTCACTATTAATAGTCTTACTATATATAAAATACTATACATCTTTCCCTCTATAACGTGTTATGGTAGTGAAATAAACCTATGAACAGCTGTGGGCCAGTTCCGGCATTCCTCCTTGATTAGGTGATTAATTGAAGCAAAAACCAAAAAGGGTTGAGGAGAATAGACTTAGCCGCTCTGAAGTTTTGTGAATCACTCTTTACTTTAAGACTATATCAGCAAAATACGGACCCCAGTAACTGACAACTCTGTTGCTACTAAAAAACTTGAAATTGATAGTCTATAAAATTCTAAGAGTATGTCTATAAATGGCTAAAGAAAATAAAAATAAATTATAAAAACCAAAATTTAACAATGAAAAGTATTTGTAAACTCAAAATAATTATCGTTTATTAATCATGAAACTATCTTCATTTTCTTTAGTATATCATATCTAAGAAAAAAAACAAAAATCATAATTTAGACATTCTTTAAACACTTGATTTGGCGCCCCTACAGTATGGCTCATTGTTCGGGCGTCGCGACTAGTTGTGGTTGGTCTACCCCCTTAGGCGACTAAAAAATTTGACACTATAATTTCACATAATTCTGAATGGCTCGTAGAAAATTTATATAAGGTGTTTCCAGTTCGAGGTAATATGGGGGTAGACACCTCCTATTGTGGAAAAGTGGCTTTTCAAAAAAAAGAGTAAAAATAGGCCCTTAGTAATTGCTAAACAAGGGAAATGCGTAATTCGGGCTTCGGAGGCGGATGAAAACATTTATATGTACCTAAAGCAGGTTATTAAATGTCTCAAAAGAGCATATAGTGAAATATAAAACCGGAGAAGTACGATATAAAATAAACTCTCTAATGGCCATTCACGCAGTCCACTGCTCTACCCAGCAATCCCTCATCCTTTATGAGAGTTTTTCACTCATCTTTCACTGTTGTTTCTATCAACTTTCAAAATGCTATTTTCTCTAACTCTAAATTCGTCTCAATGTCGGGCTGTAATGTTGTACGAGATGAAATAGCACGAACTTCTTTCTTGTTCTATCTTGGGTTAACTTTGTGTTCACTCAAAGTTCTGTTCTTAATCTCCTACTTTTTTTCTTACTTTTCATTATATCTCGATCTCTTTCCCACATCCATGTAACTAAATCTCAAAAAAGACTCTTTATCCAGCTTCAAGATTAAGGGCTCGCTTATTGACACTCAGAATTGCTTGACTTACGAGAATGGTAATTATGTTCACAATAATTTTCAGGAATTAGCATTGGATGCGCTAATTTTAATACATTAAACATTTTCATTTAATTTTTCATCCAAGTCATTTAAATGTTATTTCCTGATTCTATTCTCAAGCTGAAGTGCGCTGGACCCACCCGGAGTGTCCCAATAGGCGGTGTGGGCGAAGTTGTGTGTTGTCTCACCGTTGGCGAAATTTAAATTCATTTAAAAACCAAAACTTCTAACACAATCTTCGGCCTACTGCCTAAAACTACGCGTAATGTAACCAGACTTATCTGGCGGACGCTCAAAATCTCCGTGCCGTAATCAATATACTCTGTCTAACACATTCTCTGGTTCCAACCAAAAAATAGTATACAATCAGCTCTTCTCCGGATTCTTAATAGCAGAACTAAAAATAAAAAGAAAAAGATATGTATTAAACTCCTGGCCTTTTGCCTAAGAAATCTGCGTTCCACATCTATGCATTAATAGTTTAGCGGCCAAAGGTTGAAAAAAATTGACGCGGCGAGCGCGCCTCTAAATACCACAAAAAAAAATCTGAGGGTTCTGTTTTATAGATCTGACGATGAGACTTTATTTTATTTACCTCTTCTCTAGTATTTTCATCCGTAAATTATATTAATTTACAAGATGCCACCTACATCCGCTCCATAGTTTATGAGTTAATCTGCATCTCATATTGGGTAGGGGGGGCGCTGGTTTCACCCGGCTTTATTTGGACTAAGCTTAGTTACGAGTCTAAAAGGTCCAATTAAGAAGCTTATTATAAACTGTTCACGACTTTTCCAACTTCAACTTTTGAAACCCTATCTATCTTTTAGCGGAACGCATATAGGTATATATATATATAATATTAATATGATATAGAGTTGTGTGCTATTAAATCCTCCTCTTTCTATAGGTATTCCAAGCTAAGCGGCATGAATGTAGAGCTGAGTGGAACTTGTCTCAATCTTCGTCGATATCCACCACCTTTTACAACGTTCTTACGTAAATAGCAAAGGTGATTGCACTGTAATTATAATAATAATTATGTTCTGTAGGTATTTGGCAATGAGTTTTGTGTGGTTATTGGCAACCCCAGGCTAGTTCGCTGCTCAGGTTCTTCCTTATTTCCAAGACCCACTTCTGTATCTGTGTTAGGAATTCTCTTTCCCAATCTTCTTTGTTATCTACTGTCTGAATTAATTCATAAATCCCGCACTTTAAAGCTCTGCGTCTAGAATGCTCTATAAACTGCGTATATATTGAAGATAGTTAAGTTGTGATATTATTTGTACTAATCATTGAGGTAATTATTGACAACACCCCCTCCTTGAATAGGGCTAATCCCGTGAGGTGTGTATATAGTGGTTGTTTGACAACTCTCTGTAAAAAAAAAAAAAAAAAAAAAAAAAAAAAATAATATATAATATATATATAATAATTATATTATATATTTTAATATATATATATATAATTTAATATATATATATATATTATATTAATTAATATTAATAATATTTTATTAATTTTAAATTTATTATTCTTTTTATTATTAAAGTTAAATAATTTAACTAAATCATGGCCCTATAGTATGGAATAATTTAAAAACTTAATATAGACACTAGTGGAGCCAATTGGCAAAAGTATTAACCATATAGGTAGTGAGGATAATAAACTTAATATGCAATTATACGGGTTAATTAGAATTAAAATTTACGAATATATGGGATAAAGAGAAAAATAATCTTCGATAAAATTAATTCAAAATTAAAATAGCTAATTTAGGCAATCAGAAAAAAAGACAAACAAATAAAAAAAAAATAAGATTATTTATTTGTTATATTTGATAAATTTTCTATAAAAAATCCACATACCCCGACGTAAGGTCAATAGTGTGTTTGCATTCTAAGTTTTTCATAGAATAGTATAATATACAATTTCTAATTTTCAGATATTATAAATATAAATATAAAATTATTTTTATAAACTTATTATAGTTAAATTAATAAAGATTTATTATTATACCACATATTAAACATATATTACCCCCAAAAACTATGATATATTATTGTTCTCATTTATTATATATTAATAATAATAGGATAATTTTCATTTAATAATTTTTATAATTAGAATAAATTACTAATTTAGTGAAAAGTTTAATATATATATATATTCTAAAATTAATCAAATTTAAATCACATAAATTTATAGGTATTTTCCTAATTTATATCGGTTTTTGCCATCTGGAAATTGCGAGATTTTTTTTAGGCATTATTCTTGGTGTCTCAAGTATTCATTTAGATGCTCGCTTTGTCTCGGCTCAAGTATTTGCTTATTTAGTCTCTCCTACGCTGGTGATTAAGTGCGATAATGATACCACGTTCATGAGGCACCGCTCCTTCCCCCTCCTCCTGCTCTCAGTTTGGGCGGAGTTCAACCAAATTCTCAAGTGGTACCACATTCCTTTCAAAACGAATAGAAATACTTCTTAATATTACCATTAATGGCGGTTAAGTTACTCACTCAATAATTAAAAAACAATTATTAGAAGTTAAAAAAAAATAGGATCAATTATTATTATTTTTGATTTAAATAGCTATATCACTGAAACCTCGTTCATTACCAACTAAATTTTAAGTCCTTTTAAAGCCATTTTTTACGTTAAGATTACAATTCCGTTAAAGAAGCAAAAAAATGATAATGACCAGTTTGTATTTCTGAGTCCCCAAATCTTATAACGACATTTTTCGATACTGAGGATAATAACAATATATAATATTCCCGAATTCTTTGTTTGCGCTTTTTGTAAAATAATATAAAGTAAAGTTGAATATATCGATTGTTTACAAATATTTGATCATTTTATTTCTTTCAAGAAAATTATCCAAATATATATATGTATATTATTATATATATTAATATCCCCGTTTACTTCATTGACTATATATATAGCATTCCCCTAAAAATAAGCGGATAGTTAAATTTATGTATTTCCTTTTTAACCGTAATCAATAAATTTATCCAATCGTATTATAGGTATACCAGGGGAGGGTGTAAGCTCAAAATACTCAAGCTTTAAGATAATAACACATGTAGGTTACGTGGGATTTTGTTATTTAGTGTCCTAAATCAAATTATTTCTACGAATTGGGGGTTGAGGTGTCCAAAAGCATCGACACTATTCGCGAGAAAAAGAACCTAAAAATAGAAGTGAGAATCAAACGGATTAGGTCCGAACATGTCTCACTCGGATTGAAGACTTGCAAAAGACCGTTCTTTTCTCTCTTTCACCACCTCACCCCATTGGATGGAACTCGCGGCTTCCCTTAGCGATAGATAAAATCCACATTGGACATAAAGGAGGAACTTTCACCTCGAGACTGCGAGACAGACCATTTATACCAGTACTCGGAGTTTTTGATTCTCGTCAATTGTTAACGAGGGTCCTCAATAACCCGGGGAGCACAATGCCCATCTAGATCAACCGCCTTCATCAAAACCCCGTTCATTCTCACTCCCCCTCTAGTTATTAACGCATCCTTGTTTCTTCTCGGCGCCTATGCCAGACGTCACTTTGTTCTTTCTTCCTTCATGCGCTAGTTTCCTTAACTGATCTCTAATCCAACATTTTCTTAGGTTCTATCTCCTAGCCTCGATTTTCTACGAGAATTTTCTCACAGGTGTATATATACTCTCCCCAAACATGATACACCTACCGCTTTAACGCAACGTCTCATTTAATGAACCATCACTATAATGGTTTACTCACGTTCGTATCTCTTCATTTACAGCTCCACTATCTCAAACTACCAAAAGATACGACAACATACTAATGGCGTTCATTTCTCTCATGTTTTCTTTTCTCTCTCACAACCCTATAAGACACATTTCCGCCTCCCAAGATTCGAACCAATCTCTTAGGGAAACATCATATATGTGCTACCTATAATCTATTACCTCTTAAATTCCAGACTCGATGAGTTTTCGTACTTACTATGAGCTCTACCACCAATTAACACATTAATGGCATACATTTCACTAATTATATTATTGCTATTTATTTTTTCAATATTTATATTTTGAATAGTTTTTGTTGATTATATGACTCAGCGTTGTTTACACCACTCTGGATGACTTGACCAAATTTGATTTTGAGATTATATATTAAAATAAATAGATAATAAATTATAAATTGACGATTAAATTTTTTTTCTACTTTTTACTGTAGTCACGATTAATAATATAAAATTAGAACACTCAGAAATTATTCAGTATATATATATAACTACAGAAAGGTTCAAAATCATAATGTATCAGACACACCAAAGTGCGGAAGAAAGAAATAGCCAAACGTTTTCTGAGATCTACGATACCTTCTCAGATCCCAAAACTTGAACATGAGTGGACGAAAACATTAATTTATATAAATTGATCCTATGACTTCTTTTTTTCTTGTTGATAATCTATGTTTCACAGGAAAGTAGACATAATGATTATGTGGCTAAATTCGTTGTGTATTAGTTATTTTGACCAATTATTCTTTGTGAATTACTTAATATTTTTATTCACTCAATTATATATTATTAAATTAAAAAAATATTATTATTATTATCTTTTAATTTTATTTGAGTTCAAATTTATAGTATTTTATTATCCTGCTTGTAGAGTAAGAGAAGGAGAACTTATAAAAAGAGAGTATGAACCGTATCGAGATAAAGTTGGTTTTCTTCTGGTGGAGCGATGATACAAATATCGGAGAAATCTATATTTACTGCTACAGAAATATCGATATAAATACACTGAAAGATGCTGAGGATTCCTGACGCTCGCGAAGAGTTTACGAACCCCTTTACACCAATCTAACTCTTTGGGAGGCACTCTCGAAAGATAATAGGGATTAATGATTTTTATGTAATTAGTTATATATGTATGATTGTAGTATATATATATATATGTAATTTTATGAGGAAAAATAATATTAATGTATAACATTTTTTCAATCCTTTATTTTCAAAAATTATATATACATAAAATGTTTGAAAAAATGATAAATATTTTAAAGACACGTCGGGGCTAAAATTTATTGAGATATACTTTTTTTATTTAGATTATAAATTATATTTATTATTAGTAATAGTCAAAATAGATTATTTTTTTTTTTAAAAATTTCTACTAAAATGAATTATAATAATAATACATAATATAATTATAGATTAATAATAATAATTAATTAAATATATATTATATATATAATTATATAATATTAAAATATAATTAATAATATATAATAATTATATAGGTGAATTGGCTAAACTAAAAAAATCTTTAAACATAATCGAAATAAAATTACTAGATTTATTATTTAACATTATTGATTTAATATTTTTATAGTAATAAAAAAATTTACAAACTGAAATTTCTATACTTTTTTTCTAAATTATTATTGCAAAAGTGCCAGAATTCTCTTTGTACTTTCTCTTTGACATTTTATATATAAATAATTCCTCCTAGTTAGAACTTAGAAATTAATAGATAGAGCTTTAAAAAAACCCTCATGTTCATTCTTATAGCAAACGAAAAAATATAGTTTACAGATTGCCATAACAAAATGTCGAAGTTTCCAAGATCTCAGTATTTTTATAAACGTACATTAAAGATATACAACAATCTTTTTGAGGTTTACGCAACACTTCAAGTATTATTTATACGAAAGATCAGTATACATGATTGAAAATAATACATATTAATGGTAAAGAAAACTCAAGTGATATTTTAATAAATGGTAGCCTAGTGTGTTCGACAAAGAGAATTCTTATTATTAATTTATAGCGCTCACCAATAAATTTAGGCATTAACCTTACATTAATATATGAGAAAGAGAAATCCCGCACACAACTTTCTCAAAAAACACGCATAATATTGTATTTTATTTAGCATTAAAAAATAAATAATAATATAAAAAAATAATATATTATAAGTACCCAAACCATATATTAATATTATATATATATAATTAATTAAATATATAATTATATATATTAATATTAATATTAATATATATATATATATATTAATATAATTATATATATATAATATATATATATATATAAATATATTATAATATTATAATATATATATATATATAATAAATATTATATATATAATATATATAGTATTAATTAGTATATATATATAATATTAATATTAATAATTATATATATATATTATATTATATATAATATTATAATATATATTAATAGATATATATATTAATAATATATATTAATAGAAATAACACAGTTAATATATATTATAATTAACTATAAAAAAATTTAAAAAAAGTAATAAACTATAGGTTTAATATATTATTTTAGTTACCTCTCACGATATAAAAATTCGCCTAAAAAATATCTAATATAACACAATAATTAATTACTAAGGGATAAAACTTTGTATATTTTCAGATGTTTAGTTTTTTAGTACTGATTATATGCTTTATCTACGTTTTAATAACCCCAATATTCTTTTAAAAAAATGATATTTACTTATAAATACATTATAAGATAAGTGAGGAGTATATAAGTATACTGAGGTGATATATAGATAATATAGTTTAAATGAGGTAAAACTTTTAGGCATATATGGTTATTACCCCTACTTAACTACTTACTAACTATACTTAACTTAACTCTACTACTTTCATTATTTTAATCGGAGGTCACTACTAATCATAAAAACGTTTTACATTATCTAACTACTATACTATAATATTAAATAAATAATAATTAATTAATTAAATAATAAAAATTAATACTAATATGATATATATATTAAAAATAATTAATATTAATAAAAAATAAATAATAAATAAATTAAAATAAATAATAAAATATAAAAATAATAAAATAAAAATAAAATTATTTTATTAAATAAATTAAAAATATAAAATAATAAATATAATTAAATATAATATAATAATAATAAAATAAGTTAATATAATTAAATAATATAAATAAATTAAATAACCACCAACAGTAGAAATAGAAAAAGCAAATATACTAATAATATACTTTTATTATTATAATTCATTTTATAACATTTCAGAGTCAAACTTCGGAAAAGATCCTTGTGTACTAGTATGCAACTCATAAAACCTGACGACTTTTAAAAAAATATACAACCTATCACAAGATGAATCTTGAAATAAGAGGAATTATTAAATATGGCTTTTATTGCTAAGTAGGCAAAAGCGGCAAAACTTATAAAGATTTCCTTTTTAGCAGTCACACACACAATTTACAATGAATATTATAATTCTAAACAGATGTCGAAAAATCCCTAATATTGAAACTAAATTTAGTTTTAACTTAAACAAATACATAGCTCCAAGGAAATAAATAATAAAGTGAATTTTATTATTACCTAATATTTGTGATATTTTATGAATAGAATAATCACCTAAGCCTATGTCAACACTCTAACGTATATGATAGGCCATTGATTACTTACTTCAATTATACCAGAAATTTGCTAGCTTAACCAAGGCAACGGACAAGAGTTTTACACTTTTCTTTGAATAATTTTCTAGCCTCTGAATTACCACACTTGGTTAGACTCTACACTTTAGTGTGAGAGTCCGAACTTAAAAATCACACAAACTAGTGCCGATATCTCTCTTAAGATACACCGGTGTTTTGTTGCGTGAGTATAACTCTGATTTTTCTACTTCGACAAACATGTACAAAGTCATTTGTTGCCTAACGTCTTAATCTGCAGTTGAGTGTGTTACCAGTAATTCATAACCATATTTCTATTTAGATTAATATTCAAACCGAGTATTTCGTCTAGTATTACAAAGTTATCACATTGAACGGAACTTGTACATGAAAGTATTTAGATTATTAGTATGGAATTATAAGAGGCTGTATAAACATATGTTGTGATAGACAGATTGAGCCTCCTTTCTTTCTGAATTGCCGAAGTTTGAAGACTATTCTGCTCATATCCTAGAATATGCCAAAGGTCATTTTATGTAGCTATAGTTCTTTATGTAATTTTGCAGAGTCGGAAGTCACAGTGGCACATCGCAAATTACATGCGTATACCTCTTTATTTGATTGGGTTTAATTTAGAGACTCTCATTCGGCCACAATTAGCGTCACACCGAACCACCCTTTGGTTACGTCTATCAATAAAAAAATAATAATATAGATTTCTCTCACGAGAAGGAAAAATATTTAAATTCATGTTTTGTTGTGCTAAAAAAAATATTAGAATTATTGGTAACTGTGATACTGGCTTAAACTTTGACGGATTGTTGTGAACATAGCACACTTAACTCACACACAAACAAATAAGCTATAACTTAGACACAAAATTATATACAGTTTAAAAAGTATCAAAATGTTTTATTATAATCAGGAACATGAAAATGAATTGATACATAATATTTGTAAATCGTCTCTCTCTTCTTCTACTTCTATCAGTGCATCTACTACTCGTCTCTTTCTCTCTTCGCTCTCTCCTTCATCCCCTCTCTCTCTCTATCTTTCTCTTACTCGCCCTCTCTCTCTCTCTCATCTCCTCTCCCTCAGTTTCAGACTTCTATTTTTTAAAAGTAATTCTTCCTTCTAATTTCCACTACAAGGTCTGCGTCACGTAGCTTTATCACTTATTATTATCGTAGTATTTTTGAAAAATATAATAAATTTAATATTACATAAGAAAATTAATATAAAAAATTATATATTATAATAGGTTATATATATTAATATATACATAAATTAATTTAATATTATCAACTATTTATTAGTTGATGTATAGAGTTTTATCGATTTTTAGTGAAAGATAATTTATATAGATTTTATAAAGCCTTAAATTTTATCTAGTATAATCAAAACTATATTAACAAATTCAAACTGGTATATCTTATATACCACGACCGTCCATTTCAGTAGATTATATGTTGCCCCTCAGTCGAACTTTAATTGGCTCAGTCAAAACATCCATTCCTAAAATGATCAAATTATTTAGTAATTTGCAATGAAATTGTTGGAGAAAAAAAAATATAAAAAAATATTAATTTTTGATTCTTGAGGACATTTTAACCTCATTAGTTCGATGCCGAAGAAGTATCCTTAAACGAGTTTGAAACAGATTATGGTGTTATTTTAATAATTTTTAAGTTTATAATTATATCACCTGATTTTTATGTCTCATATATTAATGTTTTTAGGCAAAAAACGCAAACGCAAACTCGGATCGAGAGGTAAATAAATCTTCACCGTAGCTGTTTTCACCTTGAATCGATAACGCCACAAAATTATGTCTCCTCCACAGAAGAAACGAATTAAAAGTTTGACAAAAAAAAAAAAAAAAAACACAAAGGCAATATTTTTATTCGACCGAAAATATATTCTATAAGAGTTTAACGACTATTGGTGCGAAAAATATATTTATTTTTCTCTTAGTATATACCTTATGTTTAGGGGTATCGAGAAGCCCGTACCGTGCGTAATGGACAGAAATCGGGTACGAATAGTACCACACCCTCGTCCGCTCCCGCCAAGGAAATAGGCAGAAACATCGAAACTCTTTGCCTAATACCGTTTTAAACATGTTTAATACCCGATGGAAGATATTTCTTTAGTGATAACTAAACACACGGAATAAATCACACGGTTCAAACATTTTTGCAATACATACTTATTTCTGCACTCACGTTACTCTGCACTTGTCATTTAGCCAACATATTGTGATTTTTATGAAGCATCTTTAACGTATGGTGATATTCACAAGTTTTCAACATTAGTTATACATATTTTTAAATTTTTTCAAATAAAGCTATATCATAATTTAATATTCTTATTTATATATAAAGATAGTTCCAATTATGGGTGAAAAATTTCTTCTAGGCATTTTCTTGATTAATTAAAAATGGTTAGTTTATTTTTCCTGTAGTACCTGTTATGTTTTATTTTAGCGCCTTTATATATGTGTCTTAGAAATGCTGATTAGCTATTTTACTGGAAGTGGTCTGGACAGCATGTACTTTATTCATGATTTTTTTTTTATCTTCGAAGCAAAAATAGGTAATATTCACACATTAGAATAATCTATTGAGATTATTAACAATTTAGCATTTTCATTAAAAATAATAAAAATTAACCACGTTAAAATATTAAAAAAAATATATAATAATATTAAATATCTTTTAGAAATATAAATTATTTATTATCTAAATAACAGATATATATATATATATATAAAATGACAATATATTATATATAATAATATTGTTATATTTATTATTATTTTTGTGTTAGGGAAAAACCTTTACGAGTTTTCTTTATCTTGACCTATTTCAGGATTTCGATTGATTTTATTCAGAAACATTTGATATCATCCACCAGATAACCGCAAATCCACATCGACACATTCAGAGATATGGTCGATAAAAATTAATATATTATATAACAATATTGATATTTATAGATAAATGATACTAAGCAAGTTTGTTCATGTTTAAAATGGTTAATATAATGATTATATTATCACCCTAATCTTCTTAATATTATTTACGTGATTACACCTAGGCTTATGATAAATTATATATTTAATTTATGTAAAATATATATATATATATTTTAGTATATATTGATATTAGTATTAGTGATATAATTAATATTTAGTTTAATGATAATAATAATGTAATAATTATATATATATGTACAGTAATCCTTTCTGAGTGAGAAGAATGCTCTACGTAAATTCACTATAATCTTTCCAAAAGGACTTTACAACAATAGCTATCCGAGAATGTTACGACTACAATTGTGTGCAACTTATGCTGCAATTTTACCTATCATAGTGTTCGCGTAAAATGAGTTTAGAAAAAAATAATGTATTATGTTAGATATAAACAAAATTATAGATATCAGAGGATAGAGTAAGTCCTCAATTTTAAGAAGACCTTTATTACTTACTCTTTAAAAACTATAATAGATTTGTCTATTGTCATACACACGGTTTTTGATTATATTTTTTTTTAATCTTAAAAGCTAAGCTCCAAAGGTAGGACCTACACGACTTGCAGAGTCATGGGGAGCGCTTGCTTTCGGTCTTCCGGTGCGATCTTTACGGTGGTGCGTGTAGCAATTTCCACCCCTTCTTCCAGGGAGAGTCTCACCTCCCTCCGAACGGCACCCCGCCTGCTTCTTTTGGTTTATATCGACGGGAGATTTCTGTGGCTGGGGCAGTTCACTCCCCCAATCACCCTACCGGTGCGGTATGGAAACACAAAGTCAGTCTCTCCCCCCCTGTGTACCCTCGACGGTCTTGCAGAGCCACTCCATCATATTGGAATTGCCGTTTTACAAAACAATTGGTGAAAATAACTCCATTTACAAGACTTGAATTGTCATATGATGAGTAACACCATCTCCCCTCACCAAATCTACGATTTGGCCGGCTCGAAGCTCAACTCACCCACACAAAAAAAGCAATATTTTATGTTATTTTTTTAGACTTTTTTTTAATTGTTTGACGAGTTTTCCTAACTCAAAATTATTACTATGGATCTTACCAAAATAATATGAATTCATCTCTACTGTAGAACATATTGTATAGTGTTTTGCTTGAGTATATTGAATTGTTAGGTGTTTTTTTCTATTTAGAGTGGGATGACCAAATTACGTAATTATATTATAAATTGCAGATATAAATAGTAATGCCTGTATTATGTAACAATAAAAAGTTTTGGTAGTCAGTAGTGTTTATTCTCCTTTTGATATTATTTTTATAAGATTATTTTATCAAATAGCTCTATTAAGATGTAGATTCTTATTTGTATAGCACTCAATTTTCTCTACTAATTAAAATGATGCTGTGATTAACAAAAAACTCTTTAAAATCAAGAGCAAGCAGGCTTGGTCTTAATTTCGGTGATTGATTCGACAGTTTTTATGATGGAATTGAAGATTTTAAAATTTTAATAATATTTTTAAACCTTATTTTTCATAAAATTTAATATAGAGTGTTAGTAGTATGTAGCCCTCCAACTAAGAAAAATATTGGCATGGGCCATCATTTCTTAAATTCTGTAAACATAGAGTATAATATAAATATATCTAACGTTGTTTATTACTTTCTCTTAGATTTTGGGAGCCATCTCTTGTTAATAAAATAATTTGAAACAGTTTATATTCACTTCTGCTTTTACATCAATCCAGATGCAGTTAAAGGACATTGATCAAATACAATACAAAACTGAAATACAATACCGAGCATAAGGCATTCCTTAATAGTTATTTTGGTAAGACTAGAAGCTGTTATTTTGATATTTTTTTCATTCAAAGTATAAGTTACTTTACTGATAGGGTAATTTTTTTTATTTATTTATTTTTATTTTAAACTTTTTACATTTTTTATTTTATTCATCTTTTAATTTTTGTCTCTGACATTATCTAACAAAAACAGACCTAACCTCGCCAGTAATAACCTCCCGATCGTAGCTACCTTTCATTTTCACCAACCGTTAGTTAAATAAATGTATTATTTATTTAAATGATGAAAAAATAACAGAATTAATAATTATGTTTATGAAACGCAAAGATAATTCCTGTTCGTACTAAAATATTATTTCTGGCACTTTTATTGTCTCCTTTTCCCTTACTATTCAAACTTAGGTAATTGTATGTCAAATTATAAAAAAAACAAAAAGGAATTAAAAATGAGGGTATGTAGTAAAAATTCTTTTTAAATAAGAAAATAAGAATGTGAGTGGGTTTGATGGTGTAAGAAGAAATAGTATTTTGGGGATGAAATAATTAGTAGGGAGGAAGTTGAAGAATGGTAAATCAGCAGGTATAGATGGAATTACTGGTGAAATGATCAAGAATGGAGGTGAGATTGTGATTGACTGGATATAGAAGTTGTGTAACAAAGCGTTTGTGGAGGGTGTAGTTCTGAAGGAATGGAGAGCAGTGATAGTACCCTTGTATAAGGGTAAGAGAGATAAGGGAAACTGTAGAAACTATATAGGGGAATTAGTTTATTGAGTGTTGTAAGGAAGATATATGCTGGTATTTTGGTTGAAAGAGTGACTGAGGGGTTGATTGTTGAAGAACAAGATGCATTTAGAAGTGGTAGAGGATGTGTAGATCAAATTTTTACATTGAAGCAAATGAGAGAGAAGAAGAACAAACTGTATTTAGGTTTTATGGACTTGCAATAGCCTTGACAGGATTAATAGGGAAGCTCTGTGGCAGGTGTTAATGATATATGGCGTTGGTGGTGGTAGGCTTCTGAATGGAATCAAAAGTATGTATGTTGATAGTGAAGCGTGTGTAAGAATAAATGGAGTGGAGAGTGAATGGTTTAATATTAATAGTGGAGTGAGGCAGGGATGTGTTATGTCTCCATGACTATTTAATTTGTATATGGATGGGGTGATGAAAAAATTAAAGGTAGAAGTGGCAGGGAAGGGTGTTAAACTGATAGAGAATGGAAAAGTGGAGGGTACCCTGCTTATTGTTCGCAAATGATTTGGTTTTGTGTGGCGAATCTGAAGAATGTTTGAGAGGATTGATGGAGGGGTTTGAAAGTAAATGTAGAAAAGAGTGAAGTGATGGTGGTGGGAAATCATGTTGGATGGTAAGCAACTGGAACAAGTATCCGAGTTTAAATATTTAGGCTATGTGTTGGATGAAAAGGGAACGAATGGTGCAGAGTGCTGTATGAAGTTAAGAGTGGTAGGAAGGTGGCTGGTACAATTAAATCTTTGGTGAATGCAAAGGGACTAAGTCTTGAGTGCGCTACTGTTCTGTATGAGGGTATGCTGTTACCGATGTTAATGTATAGTAGCGAAACTATGGTATGGAATAAGAAGTATAGATTTAAGGTGCAGTCTATTCAGATGAATAAAAAAAAATGATAAAATGAGGAATTAGCGTGTTAAGAGAGCTGTGTGGTGTGAAGAAAGGAGTGAATGAGAAAATAAATGAGTTGTATTAAGATGATTTGGCCATATGGAAAGGATGGATGATAGTCGGTTGGTTAAGCAGGTGTATAGAGGTGAGTGTATTGGGAATCGACAAGCTGGAGGATCTAAAGGAAAGTGGATTGAATCGGTAAAAGAAAAAAAAGTGTCTGAAGGAATATGAATTCAGCAGATGCGGGAAGAATGGTGCTTAAGTGGAGTGAATTGTGTAGTTTTGTGAGGCGTGCACGGTTGTGGGCCTGGCCCAGTGGATGAACCCTGACATTGACGAGATACCACAGTTGAGGCTGTTACATTGTAGTGAAACTCTAGGGAATTTTTAGCTGCATCTCGTTCGCATTTAAGGGCATGGAGGTGCTTTCTTTTCGTTGTTCTACTTAACTTTTGTTTCCGGTGCATGTTTCGTACCCCACCCCCAACTTGAGATAGATCCGAGGGGAAAATAAAGAAGAATGCTAAAATTATTGTGCTTATCCCAAGAGTTTTCGATGGGTTTGCTTTCGTGTTTTTGTTCATTTTTCTAAACTAGTTCTTAAAATTTTGACTCTCTGAAAAAACGTGTTGATTTTCGTATTGATGCTACTTTTTATGAAGAAATATCTGATAAGTACACCAGTTGATAGAAGTCATTGACCAATTGAGTCGATAATTTTTTCACGATAATCCTTTTCACATTCTATATTAAAAACTTTCATATATTGGTATTAAGGGCTTAATAGGGTTGATAAAACTGCACTAGTTTGTTAGTTATGGTAATGATAAAAGATGAACATTTTTCAATTATTAAAAAAACGAGTTTAAAAAAAATCGAGCGACTGGTTTGTTTTTATGTTTTGACTTTAAATACTCTGCTGATTCGTAATAGATAATGAATTGTAGGTTCTGAAGGATATTATATATAATGTCTCATAAAAACTATCTCATCTCATGCAAGCAGTACTTTTTAAGATATCTATATCATTATTTTGTCCCATTTTTCGACATATAGATTGTGTTACAATAATAATCGCGAACTTCTGGGTTTTAATAACCCTGTAAAATTTTCTTATATATGTAATTAATTTTTAATTCTCTTCATATTATATAGTTCCAAGTATCACACAGTTTGGATATAATCTATACAACAATACTATTTCGTGTAATGAAAAAACACCTAATAATACCGTTTTATTTTTTATAGTATATGTACTGTTTAACCCTTATACTCGGTTCAAATAATTTTATAAGAGTTATGTGATAACATTCGAGGACTCTTATATCTTATATTCTTTTACTTAATATATATTAATCTTTTCTTTTTGATATTTATAGCAAAAAGTATATAATGATTTATAATCCATACATACTAATAATAATAATGAGATTATACCGCCGAAATCCCAACCGATTAAGAATTTAGTAGAATCAATTCTTTAAGTAAATGAGATTTAACTGAGTTTCTCCTTTCTTCTTTAAACTATCTCATAATAAAATTTACACCCAAATTAGATTTTTTTGTAATCTAAAGATTGTCATTAGATGGCGCAATCCTATTTAAAAATCCTTTTATTGATATTAGTGTTAGTGGTCAAAATGATATCGCATGTATTAGAGCTTCTCGATAAGGGTATATAGGCACGCTTTTGTGTATCCGTAATTCCAATCTCATAATTTATTCATAGAACCGTCCAGTGCAAGAAGTTGCCCTTTCTATAAATAACACCTAAATGACAAGAAGAAATTATAATTCAGTGTGAAAAATTAAACTATTCAACGATTTGGAAGAAATTAACGGGTTGGGCACCACTGAATTCTAATGTAACAAATAATTCTACATATCCAAAAATACTTTATTTCATAATTTCCGTTCTCGAGGTAATAATATAATACTATATATAAACCCGAAAATATATAACAGATTAAAAACGCAGAATATAAATTGAAAAACGTAGAGATGTATATTTTTTTTATCTTTTAAGAACATTTTCCATGTGTGATCATGTCTAAGATCTTCTAATGAAGTAAAACATTTCAAACCCAATTCATTAAGCGGAAAAATGATCATAATAAAATTGAATACTTTATTATATAGGTTTCAAGTGTTCATAAAGACTAAAATGTTAGTTATTAAGTAACATATTGCAAATGGTTTGTGATACTGTAAAAGGTATTACATTTCTATAACTACAACGTGTATCATCCTTCTCATAACAAACACTATTAATACTTTTATACCCACTTCTTATCAAAATAATAGTAGTTCACTTTCTTGACAGGTTTCATTAATTTATATCATATCATTTAGCAGTTGTGTCGCCATTTATAACCCACAAGAACATCTAGTATTTACCAGATCAAGGTGCTTCCTAGAGTATGGTGGTTAAAAAAGACACGCTCCATGTTTATGCTAAACCAAGAAGTGTGGTGCTAATTTTTTGTTTTCCCGAGACAAATACTACTGAAAATATGTGCAGCGATTCGAGTCCTATTGTTTGCCTTTCAGCGTACTCGTTATTAAAGAGCGGAGTAAATATTCCTTCAATATTATTCCCTATAAAAACAATTTTAAAACGTTTTTTTTTAAAAAGAATACATTAAAAATGTTACCGACAATTTTTATGATCTCTTATGTGTCAATCACATTCGAATATATGTTTGGAAATCACCCTTAATAACTTTCTACTATATGTTCACCCGGGAGGAAGAGGATGAAGTATAATATTATATAATGTTAAGTCAACTATTTCTGAAACTCTCACATGTTTAAGTAAAGTAGAGTAGAAGACAATTAATATAATTAGCCAAAACAACATAACACTCTCGAGTGCAGTCGACAGTGTTAACTAATTTGATTGGATTCTCTTTCCGAGTATTCAAAATTTTTTGTTGTTTTAATTATTAATGGCGCGTGAAACATAATCGTTTAATATAGTATTCACGTATGTGTAACACATAATACGATATGGAATAATGCTCCTTTGAACCAGGCCGCGAAATTGATGTTTAAGATACTTATTCATCCATTACAATTATCTTCTCTCACATGTAAACCTTTCTAAATATATGCACCCCGTATTTAATGACTAATAAAATAATAACAATATTTCACAGTAGCTATTAAAACGACTGACGGTAACAAGCAATCTTTTTATTTTTGTTCAGTTATTATTATTATTAGAAATCACATATTTAAATTTATTTCTAGGTTATTGGAAATTATTTCCTTTCTTTTTTTTTTTATTTAACAAGAAAATGGATAAGCATAAAATCATTCTTAAAGTAATCGTATAGTGAAATAATTTTGGCTCGAGTGTGCCCACTTTATGGAGAGGTTGTGATAGAACTTGTTTCCTGTATACTTATATCAATCTGAGAGCTAACTACATTTAACTGATTATAATATCAAGATATGAATGAAATATTAGTAGTAAAGATTATAATGTAAAAGCAAAAATCAAATAAAATTAAATGAAGATATTCATACTAAATATGAATAATAATAATTAATAAGAGCTTTTATATATTATTATTCGTTTTTTTTTTTTTATCGCAGGTAGAGACGCCCCTATTTCTAATTTATATCTGCCTAAATAATGACATAATTGAATTAGGGATATGTATATATGATTATGAAAATCTCCCCATCTACTAATACCTTTAATACGCAATTATATAAACAAATAAATTTATAGCTCCTAAATGCGAAAAAGATCCCTCCAAAAACACACAAAGAAAGGCTACCTTCCTGCTCGAATCTATAAAGACTAGGATTTGGTGCGGTACGGAGGTAGTTCGGTCACGAGTATAGATATCTTATTATGTCTGTGTTTTGCTTTTTTGATATATCTATCCGTGCATCTCATCAATAGCTCACAGCCGCGCCGTTCATCTCGCAGATCTTCATCTCTGTGATTCTTCATTTTGACACGAGGAGATACCTCTACTTGAGGAAAGACTCTTACAGAAACAAATTTTGTATCCCTTCTCGCGCAAAGACGTCTATTACTGATATAAGTTTAATTTTTAAGTTATTATAGTATAATATAATACTTTTATACATTCTGCTCCATTATGGTCACTTATTAACATTTGCAATATTACAAAAAATAAATAAAAAATAAAAATAATAATTCCTATTTCAAATATCATTATAAAAAATATAAAAGATTTTTACTTCTTAACCAATTTATTAATATTCTTTTCTGTCGGCTATACTGAGTTAAGAGCATTTATTCCTAGGGCCTGCAGCGATCCACTTGAAATCACCATCACCCTTCTCCTTCGCAGTTTTGATACCAGTTTGTTTAAAATTTCTAAAAGTTTATGATAGAATTGTCTGCGTAAAGGCCAAGATACGATCTACCAAACTCAAGGCTTTTGTATATATTGATCTGAACGTTATAAAGTGACTTGGTCAGAGATCTTTGTCTGAAAGTATACGATGAGCTTTAGACCGTGAACTATAATTACAACTATAAGATCGTATACACTTACCCTCTAAAGATCAGGTGTTACTTTAATGAGGTTCTATTGTAGGATTGTTAGCTTTACTATTAATTATGCTAATCTTTCATATATTATTTTAAAATATTTCCTTGTAGAAAAGTTTGTCCAAGCCCCAGTCTTCTTCTCTCTCTAACATTATATCGATCAAGGAAGCTATATATCAAATCACTATCCTTGTTAATTTATTGAGAGAGAGTTCAACAATTATCCTAATCGCGAGGGTTTAACAAGTTTTAAAAATTGTTGCGCTAGATTTTTCCCTTTTGATATCCTTAAATGGGAAAAATTCTATGCCTGAAATTATATTGCAGAAGATTTGGGTGGTGGTGGTGGGCCAACCCAACCTTAAATATAAATTGTCACACTCGCTGATTAGTCAATGAGAGTATATATTAAAGTCTAATTATAAGTTATTTGTGAGTTGAGAGATTGAATATCTGTCCACAAATTTCTCTCCCATAAAATGTACTAATTAAATCTTGCTAGCAGTAATTGTCAAGTCTCTTAGTTTCAAACAGATGCCGTAACCATATTATAACTACCATAGATTCCTATAAAATCTACTTACTCTTTACAAATAATGGTACCTAATATAGTTATATACTACTTGATATAAATGATGTACATAATATGAGATAACGTAAAAAAGATGGTATCTTCGAGTCAATATGTATATTATCAAGTAAACATATTATATTCAGATATTTAGTTAATATTTATAAAATCAATGTATGACCTATATATATGCAAATACATTAATAGGTTCCTATTAAGCATATAACGTTTTACACTTAAATAGTATTAAATAGGTAGAATTTTGGAAGAATAGAACGATAAGTAAAGCAACTCGCTAAGAACGAATAATAATGTACGTCTTAAGTATTCGAACAGCCAATGGGTTCAGTTTCAGAAGATGGTATGGGACAGAGGTCAGAAGCTGAAAGTCCAGATACAGACTGAAATGCCCGCAAGAAGCCAAATCTTTCTTAGAGAACATAAAAGAAAGGCTATAAGTTGCATATCAATCTTGGAAGACCACAATAGGCAATTAGAAGCTCAATTACAAAGACTTAGGCAGCTTTTAGTTGAGGTATGAATTCTTCTCTCGTTTTAAATATTTTTGGTTAGCTTTTAAACTGTATTAATCTTTTGAAGTATTTAGTTTTGTTCAAATATTTATTCCTTTTTTTTAACAGCAACAAACTGGAATGGGGTCACCAAATAAATCAAGTACCCTTCAAACCAAGTCAGTTACCGCTAGTCAGTTAGCCATGGATTCACCGGGCAAAATTAATGGACATGCTACACAAGGTATTTTTATATTCTAATAATTTTCGTGTAAATGATTTTGTAATCTTTTATATAATTACAATTAAAACTGGAGAATGGTATGTTTCTTCAGTCTGTAAATAATATTTTAATGATTCTGAATCTTAGAAATAGTTTCTCTTGTGGTACTGCATGGGAATACAACTTTAATTAGTTTTTTGTCCTGTTTGGAGAAGTTTGGGGTACATGCATATTTTTAACCTTATATTATTTTTTTTTTGTTAGAACATCATATTAAATTCGGATTTTTAAAATGGGATAACTAAAGCTTATTTTTGAATGTGGTTTTTAAGGCTCTTTTTGTAAGTTTGCAAAGGTAAAATGTCTTTTGAACTCATTAAAACATTTACTTAGGCGGATCAGGAAGTGCTTATGAAGGTCTAGATCAAATGAGTGAATATGTCCGACCTCCCCCACCCCCTGTGGGCAGCATCGCTCACATGGGTAATTTGTACGCGAGAGCAGGTATTTAAATAGTGTTGGCACGCGTTCTCCCCTCATTTTAAAAGCATTTGTATTCGTTTATCTAAATTATTAATTGCCTCATTTACTTTTTATTCCATTTTTAATCTGCCTATGTTTATTTTAACACTTTTAATTGAAAATTCTTCGTGCTAACCCCCAACTGATTAGCTTTTATTTATTTACATACTTTTTATTTCATTTATATTTCTTATTTCGTTATAACCCTAACGTTGTTAGTGTAATAGATTTTTAGTTATTAACGTTTTTTCTGGTTAGGCTTTGCAATTTTCCTTTGTTCCATATTTAATCCAGATATGCACATACACATCTACAATCAAACGCATGCACGTTGATATATATAATATATATATATATTATATATATTATATATAATATAATATATATATACTTAATTATATATAATATATATATAAATATATTATATATATATATATATAATAAATATATATATATATATATATATATTAAATATATATATATATATATAATTATGAGAAATTGAAAATTTAATTATCTCTAACATAATTAATTACACTACGAATAATTTTATTGTTTTTTAAACTAGTGTTTTAGCGTCATTCGTATTTCCCATAGGTAGCAACAGATTATTAACCAGTAATGTACAAAAAAAATGATTTTATTATATAGCTTTCCTTATCGTATTAATTTAACTGCTGACAAACTCTACAATTAAAAATATTAAGATATTAAAAATGTAAATTATTATCATTCACATACAACATTAGCATATTTAGAGTAATCTAGTTCTATTTAAATTTTATACGCAAACAGTTTATGAACAAATTACTTTTTAACTTCATCAAAACAAAATTTAGGTTTAGTATCGATCATCATAAACTTAGAAATTTTAAACAAATCTGTATTTTTTCATGCAGCGCCTTACAGAAGCTCAGGATGGTAAGAGTAATCTTAGTTTATTAGAATTTTTTTTTTTTTACATGTTGATGGGTTCATTGAAAAACCTTGACATGCACAAAGATAATTTTTATTTATTTTTGGTTTAAAAATAAATTTAGAAAACTTTATAAATCTTTTGTTTTAATATTAAATTTATTTAAAATACTCTCCCAATTTTCCTGGAAAACATCTTTCTCCAGCTCAGTTACAAAGCCTTCGTTAATCCGTAATCAAGGAACCATTCCTCACTCGCTTTATGTTAAAAAAAATAAGGTATCGATAAGATACTATTGACAGAAACCAAATCAACCAACCTAGAATAATAATGATAATAATCGAGTCAAAGGGCTAATAAATATATTCTTACAAATATTTTTCGTATACACTATAATTCATACTTAAATACTTATTATATTAAAATAATATGATTTATATATATATACATTATTATTTTGTATCTTATTATAACGCGGCTATATATATGAGCTATATTCTGAATTATTTATTATTTGAGCGTCAAATTACTTAAAAACCATTCACTAATACTATATAATATCATAAACCAAACATATATAAACATAACACTACATACACTAAATATATAGGAATATCAATTCCCTAGATAATATATTATATACATAAATTACTCCAATTGTTTATATATATATACCTATATATTATATTATAAATAACAATACCTATATTATTATATATATATATATAATAATATATATTATATTTAAAAATATATATATATATATATAATATATAATATATATATATATATCTATATAAATATTTATATAATAATATAATATTAATTATATACATATATAATATATATTAAACCTATTAATATATATGTATAAATTTATCTACTATATCTCATAATATAATATATATATATTCTAAAATATATATTATACATAATAATATATATATAATATATACTATATATATATATACAGTAATATCTTATACGCTAAATATATAAACAGTTAGTAAATATAGTATACTAAATACTATATATAATATATATTAATAATATATATATACTATATCCCTAATTATATATTATATAATATTTTCACAATCATAAATCTAATTTCTCATCATTGTTGTGTTGACATATTATAAGATATATTATATTCATAGGATATCGACATCGATACCACTAGACATATATATATTATTTATAATCTAAAGATTATTGTTATAATATTATTATATTTTTATTCTAATATATATAGTATATATCTATATATATATATATAAATACATATATATAATACTTATATTACTATATATATAATTATCTATACACATATATATATATATAATATATATGTGTACTTGAGAAGAATTGTAGAGAAGCCATGATACATAATTATTGAATATTTTTATTATTCTTATTTGAGTGAGGGTGGGGCTTTTGGCCCCCCTCTATATATCCCCCACGTCCCCGCTAAAGCGGGGTCCAAGCTCGCTATGCCACCACTCCCGCGGGAACACAGCAACAACTCTCAATTTTAATAATAAATATTACTCCCATAACTTATAGTAATAATCGAAAATAAAAGAAGATAAAAATAGAAAGAACTGAAAAACTCAAAATTCAATATAATTAACATATACAAAATACTTAAGATAAATCCCTCAATACACAACAATAATAATAAATAATAATAATAATATATAATAAAAAATAATAATATAATACACCATAAATAATAATCTAACGTAATAATAACAGCATAAAGAAATTATCATTCTTATTTTCAGAAACTTGAAACTTCTTATCCGAAGAAACATTTATAAATTTTATAGCCCCTGAAAAATTACCTCTAATAAGAGATTAAAATCTAATAGATACCATATTGCAACATAATACGCTAATAAATTTTTTAATAGATAATGCACACTTATAAGATAAATACACTCGTAATTCGCTGTTTTAGACTCAAGGCTAGTACTTGATTACATGAAAAAGTTGCTATGCATCTATATTTTTCATTACTGAAAAGAGGCTTGAGGAGCCTATATCATATATATATAATATATAGCTATAATATACTAAATTTTATTTCACCTAAAACTTTTATTACAGTAAGAACTATATAATAATTATAGTTATTGCTTATATACCTTAGTATACGCTATGAGCCTACTATATACTATATACTTACTATATATATATATACATACTATAAATAAATAACATTAATTATTTATCACGAATATATATATTATATAATTACTTAAAATAAACTGGCTTTGCTTTATATTGCTTACTATCGTGAGCTTATTTAGGCCCATTTTTTATACCTTGTAAATTTCACTATTAAAACAAGGGTTTATGATGTTTATTAGTCATTATATACTATCAGCTAGGCTAGATAGGATCCTATATATATATACTATAATAGATATATACATTTTTTTATTTTTCCTATTAATTACTAATAGTAAAAAGAATCACTCAAAGAGATATTTTATCTATATATATATCACCTAGTAGTAGTATATACTGAGTACTCTACCATTATTATTATTATGTGTCGGTACACCTTCAAACTAATTATGAGCACCGAACTTCCAAGACGAACATAAAAGGCTATTGACCAAGGGACACCTTGGCCAAAACGGTATCATTTGGTAGATAGGTTCTTTTGGCCAACGACGATAAATGAAAAGTATATTCACAATTATTTTACACATCCTCCATGTACAAAAGCGGACATACGCCCAAGCGTGAGAATTCCTGACTTTACCTACACCAACTTAACGCTACCCTACACCCTATTCTATACAACTTCATCTAACGAAACTAATTTTTTTCTGCGACATAGTCTCGATCATGATATATTCTCTCATTACTATAGATTTTTAAAAATATAGGGAATTTAATAAAATATCATAATGTTATGCTTATATATATATATATATAGTACCTGATAGGCTATTATTGTATATTTCATTTTTCTTAATAATTATAAAGTACACTAATAAAAAAGGGTTATACTGAGTTATTTTGCTACATAATTTATATCTATCCTATAATGAGCTGAGCCTACTAAAAATTGTATGTATATATTTGGTTGATCTCTTTAGGTTATATTGCCTATCGTTTTATAAAATAAATGGGGTTTGATTTTGCTCAGGGCTGAGCCTAATATACTAATTTTTATTAATGATTTATAAAGTATACATACTAATATATAAAATAAAGGGTTAACAAATTTAGAGTATTGTTTCGCTTCATTACAGAAAGTAATAGCTGAGGCACCCATACAATTTTTTTATATCACTCATATATATATGTTATACTTATATTTACATCCAATTAATGTGCCGTGAAATATCCGATTTGTTTAATATCGATGTTTTATATAAGCACATTACGAAAATGTATCGATTGCGTACGCAGATATGAATGTAAAAGCAAAGTCCTTAAAATTTTGTACATCGTATTTATGTACACAATATATCTATATCCATTTATTATCCTATATCTATATATATATATATATACTATATGAAAAAACTTTGATATACACCTAACAATTATATTTATGTACTATATATATATCATATCCGGTATAATAGTTATCATTAGAGACCATATAAATACTATATATACATTATATTTTATCTATTTATTCTATATATTATATTATTAAAATAAGGTTTTAACTTATACTATTTATATTTTAAGTCTTAAATACACATTTTTCTCGTAACTATAGCTGAGACCCCTAGATTTTTATTTATTTCCTAAATTTATTTTATATAAAAAAAACGGCTTTATGTAAATATATAATCTATTTTCCATCCGTATAGGCTGATAAGTGAGTATCAGCTTCATATTATTTCCTTAATCTACTACTATATCATTATAATAAACGAGGTATTTATTATATTATCATTATTTTATTTATAATTGTATATATCTATAGGTACTAGTAATCCTATAGTATAGATATAATCGTAATGTATACAGTATATATCACCCATTAATAAATATATAATTATATATATATATAAATATTATATATATAATATTATATATATATATATATTAATATATATATATTATGTTTAATATATATAATAAATATATATATATATATATATATATATAATTATATATATATATTATATAAATATATATATATCTAACTATAATATAATATATATATATATATTTATATATATATATAATAAAATAAAATTATTTGACAATATTTATAATATATAACCCATATTTTCTATATTCGTAAATCATACACTCCATTCACTTTACTTTTTATCATTATATTTTTATTTCCAATATTAATCTTAAATAAACTAGGTTGTGTAATTTTTATCCATAAATCAATATAAACCAGATTTATA
Organism: Trachelipus rathkii; assembly: GCA_015478945.1. NCBI lineage: Eukaryota > Metazoa > Arthropoda > Malacostraca > Isopoda > Trachelipodidae > Trachelipus > Trachelipus rathkii. The sequence goes on from JABUQX010118450.1 coordinate 30,434, forward strand.
TTGTTCATACAACAAATTACATTAATATATTAATAATCACAATTTTTCTGCGAATAAATATATTATAAATCTATCCTAATCAAACATAACATACTTGCGTTTCGCGCCAGCAGTCAAATATGGCGAGTCGTTTTCATATGCGTCCACTCTATATCTCACGGGGGTGCTATACGCTCCTTTTAATCTCCATAAATATTCTCTCATACAATAGCAACCAGCATTTTTTGACAATCATGTTTTGTGCTATATTTCTTCTTATATGCATTCTGAATAAACCTCTTTTGCGGCATTTCTCATTCAATGCATCTCTTTCTAAAAATATTTATCTTTTTTTCAATTTTATTTTATAGATTAAAGGTGTTGTGGGGAATTATTATTATTTCTTAGAATATGACTTTTTGGTGTCAAGTCATATATTGCCTCTCTCTTTAATTAGCTACATACTAGCTACGCATATGATAATATTATTTGTTCTTCTTTTTCACAACGGAGTTTATATTCTTTTTTCTTTTTTATTTTTTTTTTTTTTAACTATTACTTCTGATTTAGTTTAATCTCTATTTTTCTTTGTCAAATTTTTTTTACAATTATCTCTAAATCATATACTATAAGATACCGAGTATTATAGGCTGAAGCTATCACTCATATAGTTCCCATTTTTTGTTTTACCTATAAATTAATATAATTTATATAAAATACGGTATATATATAGTTATATATTATTATTTTTTATTCGTCAACTCACGTATATGCTAGTGAAAGCCGTACCATTATTTATCTACTTGTTACATATTAAAAGCGAGTGGTTATTTATTTTTTTTATTATTTCCTCCTATAGGTCAGAGCTACCTATACTAACTATATACTATACCCATTTTTCTTAAATCTGGTAATAGTTCAAGATTAAGGATCTACATTAAAAATCGTGTAATATTAATAAAATCTAAGAACCGATTTGCTGTTTTTAATATTGGTAGTGAAGCAAACGGTGCCACATGCTAATATAAACATTTTTTTAAATTATTAATATTAAATTATTATTATTATTATTATTATCCGTGATCTAGTAATTGTATTAGTATTATTATTCACTTCGACTATTTATGCCCATTTTATATATTTCTCATACATAAGTATATGCTTAAAAAAGGGTTTACGATTTTGGCTATTATTATAATATACTACGTGAGGCTGAGGTGACCTATAATTAATTTTTTTCCTTAATAATGATATATATTAAAAAAAGCGTAGTTTGATTTTTTCTACCCGGGCTGGAGCCCGCATTTTCCTTAATCTTCTAAAAAACGGTTTGATATTTTCCATTTATGTATAAGAATGAAGTAATCAAGTTTTCCTTATTATAATCTTAAAGAATGGTTGATTTTTTTATAATTTGTTTTAGTACTAACTGTTCAATCCTTCTACCGGGACATCTCAACGCAGTGTGATTAGGTATTGGATCACGAAGTTTGAACCCCTCTAATGGCCCATATAATCTCATCTCTGCTTTGCGGCATTGATACCCTGGCTCTTAAACTCTAGCGAGATTGGCCGCGTAAGTGTTTGACGACTTACGCCCAAACGTTAAGAGAAAAAAAGAGAGAACGCGGAGTAAATTGTTTCGAGTAGTGGAATTTATTTGAGTACCCTTCCACCGGGTGACAGAAACAGGCAACCCCCAACACAACCGTCGCTCTTATTGCATCTTTGTCTCACCCATTCTAACGGCGCGTAGGGTCAATAACACTTAGCAAAGACTGCGTTAGTTGAAAAATTACCTTATCTAACCGGGGATATATCTATTGATAAGATTATACTGCTTCATCCTTTCCTATCCGCACTGCCTCACCGGAGTGTGATAGGGTTACTGGATAAAAGAACCCCTTAAGCCTAATTTCGTGGACGTAGTCGTCAAACACTTCTATTGCGGCCATCTGCTAGGCGCCCAGGTTCAATTACTCTAATTCAGAGTTGAAATTGCTCCTAAGGGGTTCATCTTTTTATGCCAATTGAACCTATGTCACACCTTCTGTCACGGTTAAAGGTAGACAGAAAAGGATGAGCAGTTGATTCTGTATTATCAATAATCATTATTTGCATTTCGCTCCGGTTAATATATTAACCTGAGGCTAAGATATTTATATAAGTATATATATCACATATATAATAATATATGATAAAGATGCATAATAAAGATGGTGAAAGAGGGTATGATACGTACCTCTATATATATTAGTTATGGAGATCTATAATTATTATAAAAAATGGTTATATCTATTATAATATATATATATATATATATTGATATTGTTTAGATACCGTTTCTATTAACTATATATATATATATTAATATATAAATATAATATATATATAATATATATATACTTGACCGGGCATATAAGTATGTACTATATAATAAATATCCTCACATTTATATTTTAGCTTATTTATATTATTTTTTTATTTATTCCTATAATATAATATTAAAATCTTTATATCAAAAAACGGTTTTAGTTATATTTATTGAGCACTAATAGAATTAATCAGTATATAACCTAAAATCAATGTTAAATATATATAATAATATATATATACTATAGAGAGACATATATAAATTAATTGAATATCTACCATATATATAATTTCCTTATATTTAATCTAATTATATATATATATTAAAATGGTTTGAATTTTCATATTATATAGCTATATGATATTTTAATAAATATATACCTAGGGACTTATAGTAAAGATATATTATATTACCTGTATATATATACGTATAACAGCTATTTATATATAATACATATAAATAATATATAGTATTAAATATATAATATTTTACTATAAAAGGTCCATATTTTATATTATATTATATTATATATTATAATAATATAATCATATATATATATTACTTAATATATAATATTTCGGTATCTGATCTGCTAAAATTACTATTCTAAATAAAAGATAAGATAAGTTATATTACTAGGTATATATTCTAGATAACTATTATATATATATAATATTTATTTTTGCTTATATATATATAGTAATAATGCCTTCTAATATACGGGCTGGTTAAAGAATTTAACCTAAAAGCTATATTTAATATATTATATAGTACACCATATATTACTATATATATATTAATATATATTATATTAATTATATACGTATATATATATATATATTATCTATTTTATATTTTTTCAACCAAATACCATATATATAATATATATCTATTATTATTATATATATATATATAATTAATTTATATATATATTACATACTAATTAATATATAATAGAGTATATATGTTATATATATATATAGTTATATGATCTATATTATATATAGGTCATCATATAGAGCCTTGCGGATGAAAGGGGTGATACTATGCGAAGAATATGGCGACGTTAGACGTGTTACCTCGGGAGCCGGTATCAGTACTAAGTATATACTATGGACGCCGTTAGGTAGTCAATACGCGCTATATATATATATATTTTATATATATATATATATTATATATATATATATATATATATAATAGGTATATATATATATATTAATTATATATATATATAAATTACTGATATTTTGTTATAGGTCGCAGAGAAAAGAATGGGAGACGTGAAAGCACCAAATGTATCCCCTCTTGTGGGAGTTTTTTTAGGACTTGTTGGAGGATTCATTCTCGTTCTTGTATTGGAGTTGTTGTTACACTTTTACAGCAAGATAAATAGGTAAAGTTTTATATTATTATATTATGAATTATTATTTTATTATGATTATTATTATTATATATTATTATTAATTATTGATTAAATTATTTTATTAGTATATTATGTTATTATTATTTATTAAAATTATTATATTATTAAATTATATTATTATTACACAAATGGTATCAAAGATTTTGCCTCAAAACATTTGAAGGTCATTTATAGGTAACTTGTTGCCCTGATTCCAAATATGACCTCCGTTTTCCTAAATTGGCTCTAGTTTTTAAGATACAGGGTGGTCACAAAAATATACATTTAATAAGAACAATTTGAATCGTTGGTTGTACACTGGTTTATTCGCTAAAAAAAAACCGCTGAAAGTATAATATTATCAATATGTGTTAATTGAGTAAAGTACATAAATATGGCTAATAGGGTCAAACATTCAATTCAGTACAATGAAATCACAAATTATGCATTACAATCGCTGTCTATATGATTGCCTTCTGTGTGCAGAATGTGGACAGTCACGTTGAAGGCTCCAACAATAGTCCGCCATCATGTATATAATCCCATCTTCCTTGGTATCTTTCTTTCATCACTCTTGATATCTTGATGGAACATCTCCCCTTGTTCTCACTATATAACATCCTAGCTTTATCTGGAAACCATATCCAAGTGACTTGTAAGAAAAGTGAACTTTGTATGCTCAATATCTAGCTTCTTCAAAAATTTTTGGGAAAAAGTCTCTGAAAGCCATTTTCTGTCTTGAGTTCTAATCATAGTTAGGCAGATTAGGGTTTGCCCAAAAAGGTTGAAAACACCAAGACAAAATTTTTTTGCCAGGCAGAGTGCTTCAATATCAGTCATGGATTTATTGAAATTGTCAATCCTTGATGAGTTGGCGCGGATATTGTGAGGCCGCTAAAGATTCCAAGCTTCGTGAGTTCTCTCCATACTCAACTGGAAAAAAAAATCTGCAAATATATTTTGAAACATCAGCTCATCTCCATTTGTCTACGTGGCCCTAAACAAAATTGCGCTTTCTCAGTCCTAGTTTTGGATTGTGGAGTGGTGGAAAAATAGATTTTTCCCCTGTCAACCAGCCAGTGGTTCGTTTAATGATATTTGATGCACACCTACAGTCATATTTCCCTAGCAGGCCATACACAACTTTTTCCCATGGTCTTCTTTAGCCCTACTATCACAGAAGCATATAAAACAAAGGGTCACTAGTATATATTTCCCTTTGTGCCCAAGTAGGGATGTGACCACTTCAAATGCATCCAACGCTCAATATAAGACAACTGGTGTTCATTTATAATATCTACAGCTTCTGTAAGATCATTCCTTAATCAGTTTTTCAATATGTCCTCTTTTCAGTTGTTGAGTCGACCTTTGGGAATCGATGCTAACATATTGCCAATTGTAATCAATAAAACACACTTTAGCTTTCTTCGTTGAACTATCCAATAAATCAAAATCGCCAATTCTTCTTCTGGCGTATTAGTAACCACCATTTGGAGTAGGGAGGAGTCCAGGGATTTCCTACAGTAATAGCTAGGTGTCTTCTTCAATGACAATATGGAAGAAGGTACTGCGTCTCTGTCCGAAAAAAAAGTTTATTTTTTAAAGCCATATTCGGTAGGCCTTGAGAACACAGTGTCTTTTTTTCCAGACTTAGTCCTAGATTGAGCTAAAAGCTCAAGAAACTCTTGCTTGGAAGAGACTTAACTCTCCGTACCAAATATTCATGTGATGATCTCTTCCTGGAAAATGTTGTGTGTAGAAGTACTTTCTTCATATGTCACGTACACTAATCTGCAACGTGTGCACCACACAAGCACCAAATCTGTTATCTCTTCATTCAGACAATGCTTAGGTCTGGGAGTGTACGTGGAACACTTGGGAATGGGGACAAACTGCTAGTTTGCCTAAGTGTCGCATTACTGATCCAAATCCTGATCACTCAAATTTACGTTTCTTGTCGATTGAGACCTTTCACATTAACCAAACAAAAATAAACAGTCCATGTGGTGATTCTTTGCTCACCGCCAGACATAGGGCACAACGCAAATTCTAAACGACTTTTCTTCGTGTCCATTTTTCCCAACTGAAGTAAGATTGTCGCAACACGTTTTTACAGACCATACTGGGGAGCCCGAGACTATCAATGTGGTCTCCGGAGTTTCATTCACAAAGTATGCCGATTATGCTGCTTCAGCAAAAGTTTAGTATGTTTGTTTCTCGGTTTCTCCTACATTTTATTACACAGCACGAATGTAGCAGATACACTGGGGTTACAAACAGTGCTCTTCGTGAAGTACTCATAGTGTTCTGAAAAATAATAGAACAAAATAAAAGAATAAAAAGGGTACAGCCTTAAAAAGGTATGATTAAAGTGGTGTAAAATAATGAAATTAAAAACTAATATTGTATAAGGTAAAAATCTGGAACACCCTGTATCTGAAGAACATTAAGAGCAATCTTAGAAAACTAAATGATCATATTTCTGAAAATCATAGCACACTCAATAAAACTATAAATTCGATAAAAAATTCCTTGGCAGGAAAAAAAAAAAAATTTTTTTTTGTTGGCCAGTGTTATTATTTATTTACAAAAAAAAATAATTTATTAATTAAAAAAGTTTTCATCTGTGAAAAGTAGAAAGGTGTCGTCCAAAATCATATGCTGGCAACTGACATTTAAATCTACCATTAAAAAAAAATGAAATCAATTCATAGAGAAATAAGTAATAGTAATTTCTAATTTTTGTTAAAAAATATAGCAAACCTTTTAATTAAAGAGAAAAAATAATAATTTTTAGAGAAATCAAGTTAAAGACTAATTTTTATATAGATATTATATCTTAGATATTTTTTTAATTATACTTATATATATATAAATATATATATAATTATGTAATATTATATATCATATATTACAATATATAATATATATATATATAACATATATATATTATATATATATAGTATATATATATATACTATAATATAATATATATTATAATATATATAATACTATATATAATATATATATTATATATATAATAGAACATGATAGAAAAAGAAATCGCTGCACCAACTA
>JABUQX010118451.1:0-7500 GCA_015478945.1 Trachelipus rathkii
CAAGAGAGAGATGGTCCAAGATAGAACTCTGTTAAAGTAACAAGCATTTTTACACATATGGAGCCAGTGACAAGATGCATAGGCGATAGTTTAGTAAAGTATGACGGTTTTCTGGGAAATAAAGAAAGCTCAGAATATATTCACTGTAAATGAGCATAAAAGCTTGAAAAAAATGGGTGAGCTCGCATGTTCGAGAATAATCATTTTCTCCCATTCACTGACTTTTCGCCGCAAACTGTGGAGATTCAGCGAGGAACAAGGTGAAAGATTCACAAGACATAAAGACGATGGAAACAGGATATCAAGGACACTGGGACATCAACATGTTTTGCTTGACTATTGGGTAGTCTTAAACGCGTCGAACAACATCGCTTCACAAACGGAAATCATCTAGGACTTCGTTTCTTGGAAATAGTTTCTTGCACGTCTTGGATAGGCTCATAAGTAGTCTGTAGGTTTAAAATTAATTAAAGGACAGTCGAATGAGTCCGGTAGTTTTTTCTAGTTTACAAGTAATGTGTAATTTTTAACTAACTTTGGCCCTTATTGTAGATTCTTAAAATTACCCAATTTTTAAAAGAAGTAGTGCGCTGTATCTCAAAACCAGACCGATTGAGCAAAATAATATATCGCATATTAATTAAGGGAGACAATTCATTAGAAACACTTCACAAACACAGGACAGATTTTTTTTCCCAATGCAGGCTGTGTTTACATATGGATAGAATGTTTGAAAAGAACACATTTTAATTTGTATTTAACTTTAATTTAGATGCTCGATATAAATTAAATTTTTATGTGGTTGTTCCTTTTGTGTATATTTTGTATGAATTTGTAAAGAATGAAACAGTGATTTGGATGTATATCCTAGTTCTTTTACAGATCTTTATTAAATCACTTAAACGTAAAGAGTGTATATATATATATATATTTAATAATATTAATTTATAAATATTATATATCTAATATAAACATATATATATTAATATTATAATATATATATAGATTAATATATATAATAATATTTATTTTATATATATATATTATATATATAATATATATATTATACTATAAATATATATATATATTAATAATATATTATATATATATATAGATAATATATATAATTTATTATATTATATTATATCAAATATTTTATATAATATATAATATTATATTAAAATATATATATTAATACTTAATATATATATATATATATTACATATATATTATTTAATATATATATATATATAATTATATTATATATATAAGATATAAGGTGCAAAAGAAAATGTAACTATATTTTTAGATGAAATAAAACGAAAAAATGAGAGAAAGATAAAATAAGAATAATGAAAAAGAAGAAAGATGAAAATGAAGAATAAAATGAAAAGAAAGACTAATGTAATAACCTACATTGCAGTATCAGTTTTCTTAGATAAAAAATAACTAAAAAAATATTTCTTTTAAGTCGGTTTGATTGAAAATCTAATGATTCTATTTTTATTTTATTTCAATAAACGAACTTCTGTTAACGTAACAAGAAATTTCACTATAAATAATTAGAATAATTGAATCGTTCAGGAAATAATTTTTTTGCAATAACAGAAGTTGAGTTTAAATTTATTCATTACATAAATATACATTATATATATAATATATATATATATATTATATAATTATATATATTATATTAATTTAAAAATAGATAGTATATATGTTATAATATATATATATTTGTCTATAAATATACATATTAATATTATATATATATATATTATATATTAATATTATATTAATATATATATAATTAAATAAATATTATATATAATTATAATATATATATATATATTAAAATAATATATTAAATAATAATATATATATATAGTATAATAAGACAGGGAAAACTTAATTTATTACAGAAAATTCAATTTATTGCATGTCTTTGCGTTCAGTACAGAATCTGTGGTCCCAATTTGTTTTCTTAATGTACACGAAAGTAAGAGGCTAACTCTCATAACCTAATAGAGATAAACTCGATTTTCCCCTGAGCTACGTAACTCTTTATAGTAGAATATATATATAATAATATATATATATTATATAATTATACTTATTAATATATATATAAAATAATATATATACATATATATATAATATCATAATTTATATTACTATATATATATACAACCCCACCCACAATATATATAAATACATACTATAAATATATCCAAAATATATTTCTATATATACAGGGTAATTCAAAATTATGGTACAAACTCGGAGGTCTGATAGAGCAAACGACAAGGACATTTTTGTAAATACTCATGTTGTAATGAAGTGTCGTTTCAAAGTTAACGGATGATGTATAGGTCACTATTTATGTTGTGTGACGCGTCGAATGTAGGTTACCGACGATAGGCTACTCAATTTTAATGTGTTTGTGAGTGCGTACATGTGTGTACGCTTAACTGTCCTGCGAACAGTGGCATATACTTTTCATTGCCATTCATACGTTGATTCAGTAAGTATAGGCAATGATTACGAATGGATACTAAAATTTCCCGAGTTAACGACATGAAATGTGTTACGGTGCGGCAACTGAATGGAGCGAGACGCAACATCATTAATACAGGAAGGTTTGCCACACAGAAATACTCACACACACAATGTTTGCTCGCCTTCATAGCGCCTTCGAGATAATGGGAACCCTTCGTCCCGGTGCATTGGTGGAAGACCGAGTAATACGAGGACTCCTGCGTTGAAGAGGTGCTTGAGAGAGTCACCAACGACCCGTCGACTAGCACACGCTCCATTGCCCATGCCATGGGTTCAAACGTCTGTGGTTCGGGTCTTGCATGAGCAAAGCCTCCATGCATACCACATACAGACAAGTACATAGGACTTTGGGCAAACGACTTCGCCATCCGCTGTGCGATTGCCCGGGGGTCTTCCTGAACGGAGCATATATAATCTGCCTTTCCTGCCCTGTCTTGTTACCGAGAGCGTGCTCACGCGGTGATGCTACTTCACAGCAGAAACAGTCCCAATGGACGAGGACAATCCGCATGCAATGTTCATCAGAGTTCACCAAGCGAAATTTCCGTAAACATTTGGGTGGAATCTTGGGGAATTATCTGCTGGGACATGTCATCATTTGCCACGACCTTGGATGACTGCTACATGGCACTTATCTTAGAACCGTTCGCGCTCATGGACTGACATCATACCATTGAACCCGCAGAGACATGTGGGTTCCAACTTATGGTGCTCCAGCGCACTTCAGCCACCAGGTAACGGGGGCATCTGAACAGAGTCTAACACTGACAAAATGGATAGGGAGAGGGGGACCTGTTGCTTGGCCTGCAAGATCGCCCAACTCACGCCCCAGATATTTATTTGGGGGCATGTGAACGAGTGTGTGTTAATACCACAGTCAAACACAAGAGAGACTGATCAGCGAATATTACGGAGTTTGATCAATAAGACACAGTGGGGCATGTGTAGAGTCCGACTGCAATGCATGGCGATGTAGGAGTAACAGGTTACAGGGCAGACATTTGGAACACATCCTGTAATTTTCGCCCAATAAAATGATTTATATACGAGCTATCTCATTGTTTGCTTACAACCTCGCGTCAAAACACATACGTTGTTTAAGCAAATATCCTTATTGTTACCTCTATAAACCCTCGGAGTACACAGATGTAGGCACGCACACATACATAACTAAGATACCCAAAATATCCGGTACGAAGTAACGACGCGTCAAACAAAATACGTGGTTTACCTTACATATCTAACTGTGAAACGAAGCGATCTACACATAGCTAATTTAACATAAATGTTTCTACGTTTTGCTCTATCAGCCATCCGAGTTTGTCGCATAAATTTTTGAATCATCTATATTATATTATAATATATATATATATATAAATACTATAATATAATATATATTATATATTTATATATATAATAGTATATATATACTATCATATATATATATATTATAAATTATATATATATATAATACTTATAATATATATATATATATATATATCTATTGTATATATATATATATATAGTTATATATATATATAATTATATAAATATATAATACTGATATATAATATAATATAATTTATATAATATTATATATAATATATATATATAATATATAGAAAATTATATCAGTTCATTTTTCCCAAGACTGGGCAAGCGTGACATGCTCGAAAAGAAAAGTAAGTAAAAGAATATAACACAGTCGAAAAGAAAGCCCAGCCTTACTGTTCCTCTTACCATATACCTATTGAGAACTCCTGCAGTTAGAAAATCGCACCCTAGAGCTTCAGGGAAGCGATGAACCTCAAGCTATAGCAATCCGTCAGTGTAGGGTTCAACGGCCGCAGGTGGGCCACAACATACCCTCACAAAACCCCGCATTTCTCTCCTATTATGCATTTCTTCTGCTCTGCAACTCACATTTCTCTCCTCAGACATCCCTTACTGACTCAACTCTTTTCTTCGTCTCCCCAGGCCAGTCGATTCCCACCAACACACTCCACACTATACATCCGCTTAACCGACTATGCATTCATTCTTTCCACATGACCAACCATCTCAAAAACGTACTTTCATTTAATCTCTCATTACCCTTTCTCACACCGACCATTCTCTATACGTTATGTCTCATTTACATTCTTATCCACATCTAACATCCCTAAGGAATGTCAACTTAACGCATTGAATGTAATATATATATATTATAATATATATATATATATATAACTATAATAATATAATATATTAATATATATATATATATATATATTATAATATATAATATAATAATAATATATATATATATAAATATATATAATATATATATATAATAGTATATCTTATTATATATATATATATTATATAGATATAATATAATATAATATAATATATACTATATACTATATATATATATAATATATTAATGATATACTAATATAGTATATATATATATAGTCATACTATATATATATATATATATATATATATATAATATAATAAAATATATATATATATATTATATATATCTTATATATATATATATATATATATATACTATATTTATATAGATATATATATATATAATTATAATATTATTATAGAATATATATATAATATATATATTTATACTATATATATATATATATTATATATATACTATATATATATATATATATATTGTGTATATGTGTGCGTTTGCGTGTTTGCTTTAACATAATTTTATTATACAAAATGGAAACACAATTAACACTTAAATAAAAAAGTAAAATAAAACAATATGATTTCAATACGCTTTAAATTCGATATTTACAATTAAACATATAAAAAGGCTTCATGGTTTCAGGATGTGGAATAAATGAATACATTCAACTTATATTTAAATATATAATGGGTAGAGCGAAATAATACATTGGTACGATATAAATAAATAAAGTTTTCCTTCTTCCATTCCGTCGGATAATAATAATAATAATAATAATAATAATAATAATAATAATAATAATAATAATAATAATAATAATAATAATAATAATAATAATAATAATAATAATAATAATAATAATTAATAATAATAATAATAATAATAAGCCTTATTTCTAATAATATAATAATAATAATAATAATAATAAAATAATAATAATAATTAATATAATAATAATAATAGTAACAATAATAATAATAATTTATAATAATATAAAATAATCTAAATAAGCCGAAATTATTTCTAAGAATGTAACCATGACATTCTTTCCTCAAAATTCCCTTTTTTCAGGTTCAAAAGGAACATAAAACACTTTTTTCAAATCTTTATTTATTGAAGCAGAAATAATATTGAAATGATTCATAAAAATCAACGAAAGCATTCGAAGCAGATGCTCGGCAAGTGGTCTATTTATCATATGCAAATAAGGTAAACAATAGTTCAAAGCATTGCTAAGAGATTTGTTATCATATATGCACGTTCTATATATATATATATATATATATATATATATAGTAAATATAATATATATATATCTATATATATATAATATATATAATATAATTATCTATTATATATATATATATATATATTACATATATATATATGTAGATACTATATATAATATATAATATAATAATATATATACTAATATATATAATATATATATATATATATTATATATATAATACTATATATATATATACTAATATTTAATATATATACTATATATATATAACTATATGAGGTAGAGTACCGCACTCGATGCGATGGAAGTAACTCCCATTGGGCTTAGGTATGCTTTTGATGTTGAGGAGAGTGGGACTTTTTGGGATAATCTGAATGATGTTGAATGGATAATTGGGCTTCAGATTATTGTGTTGGCATAAAGGTGATAGGTGACAGAAAGGGATGGTAATAGACAGGTAAATTGGGTGACGGAAGAAAATGAGAATAGTAATAGGGTGATTGATTTCTATGAGGAAAGAGGTATGTGTGTGTAAGTAATACATTTTTCAAGCACAAGAGTATTCATAAGTATACTAGAGAGTTGGTGTAAGTAGACTTGATATCGAAGTGAAAAGTATATTGGATTTTGTGTTGGTGAAGATTATGCTGGAAGTATGTGATGGATTTAAATCAGTGATGGGCGGGATGGGATTAATCGGATCATTCATAATGTTTTTATGCAAGATTGAATTGGTGGGGGCTTGGATGGAGAGGAAAGAGGTAGGAAAGGAAGTGAGATGAATTAAGAGTAAGAATAAGTGAACAAGGTAATAAGGAAAAAAGTATTAAGAGACTCTCTGCCACAAATCGTTGAATGTGAACAAGATGAACTAAACAAATCTGGAAATCGGACACAAATGAAAAAGCCTTTGTTAGTAATGCAAGAGAAGCATGTGTATATGCTAAAGTAGGAGTAAGAATTCAACAGTGATGGTGGAAATGAAGAGGTGATGCAAGTGGTTAAAAGTAAAAAAGAGGCGTGGTTGAATGTTTTAAAAGCAAATGATGAGGTCTCAAAAAAGAGATGTTTGGAATTAAATGTCGAAAAAGAGGAAGATAAAAGATGCATATGTAGGGATGGGTAATATGAAAATTTGGAAGAAGGATGAATGAGGATTACAAGGGAATGACAGCTTCGGAAAACGCGAAGGTAAGTATGAGGAATAAGGAATTCGCAAGAATAATTGACATTGATGGTCTTTCGTAACTTGATGAAATGGAGTGAGAAGAGTGTGGAGGAACACTTCGAAAATCTGCATAACATTGGCAGCAATAAAGAGGTGATAGTGAATGTATATGAGTTTGATGGTACAATAAGAAATAAATATTTTGGGGATGAGGTAATTAGTAAGGAGGATGTAATGGGTAGGATAAGAAAGTTGAAGAATAGGTAAGATCTGGCAAGCATAGATTTCAATTACGGTAAATGAATCATATGGAGGCGAGAA
>JABUQX010118452.1:0-2500 GCA_015478945.1 Trachelipus rathkii
CTTTCTCTCCCCGGAGGCCGTCGGATCAACGTCGCGCAGTCGGATGATCAGAAGCTCCAAGTGGTCTCATAGGTAAGACATGAGTTTCTCTGAGGCAACTGTGATAGACGGTTACGTGCTGCTAGACCTATCCCAACCATTCATGTGAAGAAGGAGTAAAATACAAAAGAGGGTTCCCAGCCTCGAGAGCCATGCGAAGATAATCTTTTTGACAAGTAATATATATATATATATATATATAATATATATATATATATATATATACTATATATATATATATATATATATATATATATATATATATATATATATATATATTATATATAGATTATTTATATATATATTTATATATACCGGGTCATGCTGTATAATCTCAGTCTATTTCAGAAATCAGATTGCAATTTTCATTCGTATATTAGACTGTGCCGTTGTAACAATTTCAGTTACTGAAATCATGGACATTAGGAGATTTTTAAACACTTAGCTTTGTTTCACTTTTGAATTTCTGTAACAAATAGAGTTTTAATTAAAGAAGTATAACTTCTTTGAAATAATAATCTTTCAATTCAATTTGTATTTTATATACTTTGGCCGCCCCTAACTACAGAAAAAATTATATATATATATATATATATATATATATATATATATATATATTAAAGAATGTATATATAGAGATATATAATATATTTATATATATAATATATCATAACTACAGAAAATATTATATATATATATATATATATATATATATATATTAACTTTTCGCAGGTTCTGAGAAGAGAAAGCGAATCAGCCCTAGCCCTCCTGGGCCTAGTGATAGCGGAAAAGAGAAGGTAGTTTCTGATCCACAATCAGAGTTGGGCCCTTCAACTTCAAAGCAGAAGGTGTATGAGGAAGACAACGACTTAGGGAAATGGGTAGGGAAATCCGGTGTTATGCCGTCTGACACAAAAAGAGAAATGCTGAAAAATCATTGGAAGCCTCCTCCAAGTTATGATTTTGCAAATGACGCTACACATCTCAAAAGAAAATTCGTGCATAGTTGGCTTGAAAGATATTCTCCCTGGCTGGTATATTCAAGATATTTGAAGGAAGCACTCTGTCTGCATTGCGTTCTTTTTCCCGCAAGGACTATACAGGGAGTTCAGAGTTCCTTTGTTGTGAAACCTTTCACGAAATTCAAGAATATCCATGAATATTGCAAGAGCCATGTTGAAAGTAGGTGGCACTTAGAAGCTGCACGAGCAGCGAAATCCTTCTTGGAAGATGTAGCAGTGGACATGCAAATGGTAACTGGACATCAGGCGCTCTTGGCAGAAAACAAAAAGTTAATTTCATCTGTAATAACAACAATTATTTTTTGTGGGGTACACGATTTACCTCTACGAGATGCAGAACAACGTGAAAGGATTTTCGAAGATCTAATTCGTTTGCAAATAGATTCTGGAAATAATGAGTTGAAACGCCTTACAGGTGGGGCCAAAAATGCTACTTATAAATCACCAAGAATACAAAATGAACTTATTGATCTGTGTGGGAGTGTTGTGACTGACGTGATCATTGCAGATGTCAAAAAAGCATATACATATTCTGTTTTAGCTGACGAAACATCTGATATATCTGGGTGAAGAATTATCTATTGGAATCAGATTTTTTGATGAGACTGAAATGTGCGTTCGTGAAGGATTCATTGGATTTGCATTATTAGAAGCCATGGATGCAAAAACCATAGCAAGTGCTATTGATTGTTTTCTTGACAAGAATGGCCTAGATCCAAACAAATGCGTTGGACAAGGTTACGATGGCTGCTCAGCTATGGCAGGGAAAGAAGGAGGAGTACAGAGAATAATGAGAGAAAAATACAAAAAAAGCTTTATATTTTCATTGTGCGAGTCATCGACTGAATCTTGTAGTAAATGATCTGAACTCTGTATCTGAAATCCGCAATTCTGTATCCACTATTAAAGACATCAATTTCTTTCGTGAATCCGTTTTGAGAAGAAAATACATACGCAGTATTTCAGCGTTTTGCGAGACGCGATGGTAAAAAAAATACCGCAGTATTTCAATATTCATGACATATTTTGTGGATATTGTGCAGGGTCTGGAAAACTTGGGAAAAGTAGGTAATGTGGCTATTAGGAAAAAACGCCTTTCAGCTGTTATTGTGCTGAAAACCACAAAACCTGTTTTTTTTTTATTTCATCCTGCATTATAGCCAAATATTCGGCTTTGTTGGAACCAGTCGTTAATAATCTACAGTCGAAGAGTTTAGACCTTCTTCAATGCTCGAACCATGTGAAGAAAATTCTTTCACTTGTGAAAGATCACCGCTCAAACAGCAACGATACGATAAAAGAAATTTATACAAGGATAGAACAGATAGCTGAAAATCATATGGATGATCTTCAGTCACCAAGAGTGGTGGATCGCCAGAAACATCGCTCGAATCCTCCTGCTACCACCGATGAAAAATATTGGATGATGATTATTCTAA